>WURT03000025.1:873766-886981 GCA_009936505.3 Holothuria glaberrima
TAGTTAGATGAGGTTTTGTGGCTCACTCTGTAACCAACTGGTTTAAGTCGGGCCAGCCACGGCCATTTTATCCAGTTGTGGCTCAATGGCTTGTTTTCCCTACTCCATTGCTTATGCTGAGCACCAACCATAATGGCAGTAGGTTCAATTTTTAAAGTCTTTGGTATGACCAAAGCTTAAAGTCATTGTGATATCACGTACACAATGGGTATTGACAATCGAGTACCCGGTTCCTGTTTTTTGTACCCGTGCAAACACTAATGAATAATCATGTAACACATGAATAAGTCATATTATGGTAATGAAGTTTGCATCAAAAATGACACCTTAAAGAGGGGCTGAGCAAACAGTCGGCTCTGTGAGGTAGAAGAAATCCTGCTTCACTGTATGGTGACATTTCAAGCCCTGTTGTTGCTGCTTGATAACCATAATTTTAGAGGTCATTATTCACTTCTGCGTAGAAAAGCATGTTGAGGTTACTCAAACCTGTCCTCAGAGCAGTGTCATTCACACATTTCCACATAATCCACATAATATGCATGAGCAATATTTTGAGTAGGCCAGACTTAAGATGGCTGACATTACAATTCTGAAATCTTTAAAAGGGGCTGTTGCATTACCCCAAAACATTTTAGGAGTATCTCCATATCCCTATTACCAACTGGTTACTTCGTTTTGATTCAAACAATAGCATTACTCTGGCTGTTCAATAATGACCTGCAGATTACTCAATATATAGCAAACAGCTCATACACAATTGGGTGTAGATATGGCCTTGAGCAATTCAACTCAGTATAGGCAACTGATGCTTTGTCTAAGCAGTCACAAGAAAGGTGTTTGCCTTTTAAATTGGAGGTAAGGGTACAAGCACACTGAATGGGGACAATTTTACTGTCTTGACCAGATTAGCTGCCCTAAAATATTCATGTGATTGTATAAATCATCTTAGTATACTTAGCAGGAGACCTCTAAAAAACATACAATTGGTACAACACAATAGTAAAGGCTCAGAAAAGTCCTGGAAAATTTTGAATGACTTCATAAAAAGGGTATGTAAGACCAGTACACATAAGTACACTTAGAAGTGATGATCTCTCAGATACTTTGTCCGGGCTGTATAACCTATTTAGTTCTTTTTAGAACATCCCAGACTAAATTTGACAAGCATCTCTACCCTTCTAATGAAACACTTGTTCATTACATACTGTTTTTGACACAGAACAACATAAAACTCCTCCACAACATAGAACAACATAAACCTCCACAGCATAGAATAACATAAACCTCCTCCACAGCATAGAACAACATAAAACTCCTCCACAACATAAAGTATGAAGGAGAATTGAACAGTTAGTGAGAGGAAATAAAGGGACTTGGTAAGAAGAAGCACCCACACAGTGAGCTCCCTGTTTACTCTTTCATTTCTAAAACCATTACCTTTTTCATTTACTTTAGTTGTTCAGAGTCCATACTCAAATGTTTTCAATCATCTTTGGCATTCCTTAGAAGATCATACAAAAAACAGCCAACAATCCAAGATTTTGGTCTGTTCATGTATGCATTTAATCTCATCACCTTGTACCCAGGGTTCCCAGACAACTCTGCTTCCTCACACCCCTTCCCAAGGTTATCACCTCTGGACAGACAAATTTTCTTGGAGAATAACTACCCCAGATGACCATCCCTAAGTAGCTGCCCTGAATAAACTCGGGACAATTCCAAGTCTTAACAGTTGTCTGGTCACATCAATGATTTTAGAGCATACATTATGTTTCATAATAGAAATTATGCAGTAAATGGCAAACCATGCAGAAACAAACATGTCATATGATAAGAATCATGTGCATGAATTAACAAAGGTGTGCTTAATCGAATTGGGATGAACTTTTGACTCTATGATCCCTGTACATTTCATGAAGGCAGAAGAAATATATTCCCTTTCACCACAATCAGTCCTAAGTTTCATTAGTGTTGGACTGATTACTGGTATTCAATATTGGTAAAGGCCGATATCCCATATTTTTGTCCCTTGTCAGTACTGGTTAAAATTAAGCTTGAATGCCAATACTACCCAGCTGATGTTTTGCATCCTAGTATCCATTAAATGTTACATTATTTATGTATGTTTGTTCATTAGTCTGAACTGTTTACCTCACGAAAATGACACAACACTTGGTAGTAGTGCCTAACAGCTTGTGTGAAAAGTATGCTCATATCTCAAATACAGTATCTGTATCTGATCAGTATCTGTCGATATTGACAACTAAGTCTAAAATATTGGCTTTAGTTCTATTAGTGCTACAAACACAAGAACAACATAAGTTTCAACACACTGTACCTATAGCTTAATTAAGGATAATGGCCACTGAGTGACTATTTATTCTGGGGTTGGGTGATATATAATATATTTCATATATCCTAGCCACAAACTCATAATACCATAATGATATGAAAAGCAAGAAGCAAACTTGGGAGGAATGTGTAATCAATACTTGCCAGGAACTTATTGCACATATACAGTAAGTGCGGGTTACAAATGTGGATACAGTAGGAAGTAATGAGGGGCAATGCTCCCTCATTTAAAAGAGATGTGAGGATAGCACATCAGATTTACACTGAAATTTTAGGAAAGTTGAAACATGGATATTTTTGCTCTTGGATAAATGTAGGACACCTAAGAAGTTTTTACCAGTAATGATATCAATGAAAGATCATCACTGCTACTTCTGTCATTATGTGATATGCATCTGCCATCTTTGAACAAGGTCTGCAAGTTAAACATAACACAGGGATTGCAACCAACACTGACATGCTACTGTATATGCAAGAAAAACCAGAGTGCTACAGTACAGTACAAGAAAGAAAAAATCCTCTTACCTTGTACCTCAAACAAGATTTGAACCCAAGCTCTTGGGCAGTTCACAAGTGCAAATCACTAGCATTTGAGCATTCTCAGTTCCATTCTTGGAATCCTAGTATACTGTATTTGCACAGATTCTAGGCCTATACCACTGAAACAGTTTTATCATGAGAAAGCGGTCTGGACAATGCATGTAGGCTATATACTGGGGAACAATACTAAATCCCTGACAAATGTAACATACAGAATATGCTACTAGCCTTGCAACACTTTAGATAACAGATATTTATCATGAGGGATGATCAAACTATACCAAATGTGTTCCCAAAATGAAAACAAAGAGGGTTTCTGTTTCTTAAGGGAGATGCGAGGAGATGTGAGGACATTCACACTTCAAATACTGATATTTTTGTTTCTGGACGATTACCAAGAACTAACATTCACAACTGAAGAAGGAAACTCTGGACAGGAAATTATTTGTCATATCTGAAGTGCACTAAGCCAAACAGAATCTACAAATAAAAAACAGAAGTATCCTGCAGATACTTTCACACTTTTAGTTGGCTGAAACTGAAACCTTATAAGCTACCACAGTGTAATAAAACATTTAACTGTGAACATCAATGAAAATATTAATCTTTATAGAAAGCAAAAATAGCAACATGTAATAGTCTCACGTTCATACTGAGGGGCAAAAGGAACACATGAGGACTAGCAGGATTGTTAAACATTTTATACCCACTGTGAACATGGGACGAATAATAGTAAATGAGTATAGGAAGTTGTCTATTCCTCCAGAAAACGCTTCCCTAATTAGTATGTCATTGTTCTGACTCTGAGCCTTTATGCTGACAAAGGGAAACAGGTAAAGCATTGTACTTTAAGTTTTAATGAGCCTAAATCTGGTAGGTAATGGATCCTTCCTCCTCTGCCTTGAAAAAGCACTGCATCTTCAAAGGCCATATAAACAAGTCTAGTGTTCACATACAGTAACATATACCATAATTTGACTTTTCAAGGGCTGTGTCGCTGTGACGGGTTTGTGGACGGTAAGAGCTATTCAGGTGTAGCTTGGGTGTAAACCATGTTTACATGCGTAATACTGTATAGTGGGAAGTATGTCTGAATCTATCTTCATAAAACAGCCAAGTATTGATATAAATCATACAATAGTGGCACTCCTTAAGGAAAAAGATATTTTTCTTTTGGAAAATTTGGGCTCTAACCTGACACACAACTGAACGATCTTCCTTTCTCACGATTCCTGTGCCATTAACTATGTCCTAATATTTGAAACCTGGTGTACTGAGCTTCTCCTTGTAGCAAACTGGAAGGCGGGCAGACTAAGCCTGAATATGGTACATGGGAATGCAGGCACTTTATACACAGTGGAGTTGCATGTCAGTAACATGGCTATTCTCAAACAATTGATGACAATTTTAATGATCTATAATGCATTGTAATGTACTAAAATCAGACTCAGTACATTAAAATGTGATGCATGATGTGCAAGGGACCTGCAGTACTTAAGTGTCAAATACTACAGTAAAACATGTGCAGCAATAGTATACATTAACACTTAACACAACCATTTTTATTTTTTGTGACAATACATGATACACACCACATACAATATACACATACACAAATACAGCACACAGGTGCAAATTCATGTCACATCCACAAATAACTACTTAAAACTGATTTGCTTGTTTTCTATTTTTTCTCTCTGTTTTAGTCTTCTTCAAAACAGACATTTTGCTTTATATTTCCCTGGAAGTTTTTTGAAAAATCTATGAAATATGCCACTCCTTCCGACCTTCCATGACATTGTACAACACAGTTTTCCAGGACACTTGGTAAGTGGAGTAAGTAGCCCAATGTATTCAAAATCTCTGTATACACTGACACTACTTCATACAACCTGATTGACCGATTTACCTAAGTTGCATCCATGACTGGTAAAATCTGTAAGCTTTACCCAATTAAAAATTCTTACCAACGAAAGAATTTGCTGGATTCATCAAAATAGACAGATGTATTCCAAAAATCGCGGAACACCTCCGCCCGATAAATCAGCTTTGTGTGATACTCTCTGGCAATCAGCTGCGAAGAGTAGTACAGGATATCTAACTACACGGCTGCAAGTTAATTATACCGGCCGGCTTCGATTCTACCACTGCTGTAGAGCTTTGGTATTAATAACACACACAAACATCTATATGCTAGACAGACAGTTTATGTCTCTTCACAGCAGAGAAAGAGGACAGAATTGCTTAATGGATACGAAGGCCACTCCTACCTTGGAAAACAGCCAACGAGAGACGTTCATTGATGAAAAAATTCCCAGGTAAATCAGCAAATGAAATGGGTTAACTCCCAGCACTATGGCTAAAGAAGGCTTCAAATTGTACAACTACTAGCAGTCCACAGGTGTTATGGTATTTACTCAAAACCTAAACAATCCTGTCAGCCCTCCAACAGGCAGAGGTACACACAAATGAATAACCAACCACCCAGTGTACAAACACGTCCGCCTGGTCACGTAGGCCACTGTGTCACTCAAAAAGATCTCTAGCTGATACATACATAATATGTACCTGTGTGCATTCCTTGCCTAGTCTTTTGTTCAAGGGCACAGGAAGAGTAGAAGATTCCACTTTGTCACAGGGGGTTTAAATGAGGATTAACATAAAAAGGGCATTTAAATGCCCATAATCCAATCTTCATAATCTTCAAAAGGTCAAAAGAGAACCTAAGACATTGGACATTGGTAGAGTTAACTGAATGCCCACTAGAAAAGTCATTGAAAAGAATCACAAAAGGGTCAAATTTTGGATGTTTTTAAAGGAAACTTCCCACACAAAAATTATTCAGTCCTTCTGATAACTATAGATGAACACAACAAACAGCTGGTTTTGTACTAGCACACATAGTGACTACTCATTATTGCATTCCTGTGGCAGCAGCAATACAGAATAATGTGTACAGTAAAGTTGTTCATGACATGGAAAATGTTAAATAACTGTAAAAAGAAAAGAAACTGAACCAACAGGGCAAAATATAATTATTTTTAGCACAACTGAATTGAAGATTGATATTTGAAAAAAAAAATCTGATCATGTCTGAACATGTAGTAGGCCTACTGTAATAATAACATGAAATGACATGAAAATACTACTAGATAGGAGTAGAGTTGCCAATTTGGCCCTTGAAATGCCAACAAGATGTAAACTTGGCACTTTCCAATTACGTTTGTCTTCTAAAATTCAAAGTGGATGCCAAAAAGCATATATCTCAATGTTTCTCAAATAGACAAACCTGTTTTGCTGAAAAGTTGTTTACCAAATGTCTAAACTACAACATTATGTGTTTAAAGGGAGAAAGCAACTATTATAAGTTTAGTTTCAAAAATTTGCAAAATCTTGTTGATCTTCTCTTATTTCTCTCACAAATATCTTTCATGATGTATAAAATCATTTCATATTAAGGGTAAACCAAGGAGAAATTCTGCATAAAGTTAGGAATTAACAAAAAAATTGTCACATGATTGATAGGAGCCATTCCTGAATTATTATGACAGGGTACACTAATTCAAATGGGGGGGGGGGCATTTTCCCTTACAAAATATTGAACAATTAATCTCACAAGTGTAACACCAATCTTAATAGCTTAAAGAAATAAATAAATTCACCTACTGTACCTTGGACAGTTGAAAGTGCACTACACTGAGATGTTCATGTTGTAAAATTCCCACTCATTTCACACTATTTCACTCATTTTTTTTCCGGAAACTGTTTCAAAAGTTGGACCTTTTGCTCAATCAGTCACAACAGCACACTATTATATGACTAAACACAGCCGTGTTTGAAATATGGGATTAAAATCCCTTTTAGCTTTATTCACCACCAACAACCATGTAGCAACAACCTTACCCAGTAAACAAGGTAGGCACAGTAGTATGGGACACTGAATGGTGCAGAATGTGTAAAGAATACCACTACTAGCAAAGACAACGGGAAGCAGTTTTATCAGTTGTCTGTACTGAAGCTAATAATAATTCCCTTTCTTTTTCCATTCAGGCATTACATATTCTATACCAGCATGAAACTTTGAAAACCAGGAAGGACACATTCCTAAATCACAGTAAGTGATTCCTAGTACATGTAAAATGAAAGTGATGTCATACTTTCCTTCTGGGTGGTATACGATATATGAATGTATTCTGTAATCCCACAAAGACAACAATTTCTTACCAAAGGCAAAATAGTGAAAAGATAAAACCTAAATATTGAAAGCACAAAGGTAAATTTTGTCACGATTTAACATCACCAGAGAAGAATTCCAACTTGATACCCAAAAATTGTAGTTTAGCATGACATATTTTGTAAAATTCCTTTCAAAACTTTTTGTAACCACATTCAGTCTGAAAAGATAAACTTCACAAAATTCCCCAGTTTAGGAATCTATGAGCTCCATCACTTACTTCTGATTTACTATGTAACCCTCACCACCAGTATTATCTGGAAAATGAAAGACAGCTTAAGAGCCCTACAGCGAAGAGTTAGCGCCAGCTCAAAAATTTATGGGGGAAATCCCTCCGTCTAAAATTTTTAAGGGGGATCTGTGAATTTAGGGAGGGATCCTAGCTATGTCAAATTGTAGAAAAAAAATGATACACATACCCTGCCGGGGCACAAACCAAAAGTGGCATAACCAAATCCCATCCCCACCTCTTCCTACATCACCGCACCCCTACCTCTTCCTACATTTTCCAACTTGAAGTTGGCGAGAGGTTGGCCTTCTGATGATTTGTAAGTCAACTAAAAACTATCACAACCAGGCCTTGGCTATCAGCACTTGCAGCCACTGATTCTTAAAGGGAAATATTGCATTTCTCCGACTTTTTACGGAATCTGTCCTATTTTACATACGATCAGGTCCCTTTTGATGAAAAAGGGGTAACTAGGAAAAAATTTCTGGCTGTTGTGCACTAATTAACTAGTACTTAAGCTTTTTGTAACAACTGACAAATTTGTTCACCCAAACAATTATGCATGCAAAACCACACCTTCGTCACCCCTGAAATCCATCAATCAAGTCAATTTATCATGCTACGTCAGACAATAGCAAATGCCTTCTACAGCATGTGCAAAATGTTTGTAAAATATGAACGAACTACTGGAGAATCGTTACTACACTGTCTGTATTGAACCCACTACAGCAGAACTGGTATACTACGGGGGTCTTATAACTTACCCGCTATTCTACACACAGAAGTTATAGTTACTGTAATTCAAATTGTAGCCCTTGGGCTTTAGCAGGTTGCTTCGCTTTCAAAACAGCACTAGAAGGATGTGAAAGAGATTATTGGTGCTTCAGCAACTGCTACTGAACGTCGGTTTAGCTCCTATTAGGAAACGAAAAGTTTACCAACCTGTGATGCCACTCGTCAAAATATTATGTACAAATATTCCACAAAGTACCAAAAATCATGTACAAATATTCCTCAACGTACCAAAACTTATGCACCGCAATTATTACTTGAAGTCAACGAGCGTTTGTTACCGTTCTGTAACGATAATGCGCACAGTGTTGGTAGTGAACAGCATGGTGAATAGGGAGATGGCACTGAATCTCCGTTCTGGGTGGGCTGTAATATCCCACAGTACAGCACAGACGGTACGGAAACTGTTGTGGTAGTTTGTTGTGAGCATGAAGGAAAGGCAGACAGGGTCGTGGGATATGTGCTTTGGGTAGGCAAGGTCAACACATTGCGTAATGAGTGTTTGACCCGGCGTATCGCTCTTCCTAAATGACTGTGCAGCGGTACAAACGTTACATATATGGGCGAAGCTTACTGTTCCATAATGAGACAGTTCAATGGGGAAATTGTTGCTTCTTTTTGTCTATATTTCATGAGATTTGTGTTGATCTGCTGCAATTTATTTGTGATTCATGTTTGGAAAGGGGAAAAGACCACAGTGGAATTACATTGGTGTCACTTTATGATATTTTTTCAAATGCAATATTTCCCTTTAAAGAAAGTTGATGTCTTTTGCACTGATTGTAATTACAGCTGAAAATTTGCAGAGACAAGGTTTCAAGTGCACTTTCATTTCAAATACTGTACTTGAGTTCCCAAGTCTAAAGTGTGCGTAAACTATCACCACATAAACCTTTTTAGACCGCAGCTAAAAAAAAAAAGAAGAAAAAAAAAAAAACAATCTTCAAGCAACTCAATCCTTTTTCATGGTCAATGACAAAGTCTTGCCAATTTAGCATGCATCTAAATTTCTAAGATTTTGGTCCCAAAAGTTCAAGCCTCTGATCGTTTAAATCCTTTCAAATTTTCAATGACACTGTTTTACATAAACACTATATAGGTGTAAGACCACAGTCTTAGAAGCAAGCCCCACGGTTACATTGACAGGTATCCAAAATTATGCAGTTGATATTCATTTCCCAAATTATGTATTACACATGGGTAAAATACTTTAACTAAGCCCTTAACAACATTTTCAAAAACTTTACTTCCCTAATTTTGACGTATGATACTTTTTTCTTTGGAGCTGTTGGCACCAGTTCACATGCTATCCTAATGTACATATGTGTGGATACATGCCACCATCCTAGCCTAATGTTAGTCTTACATCACCTTGAAGCAGTCACAACCAAACTGTACAGAGAGCTTATGTTCTACTACAACCCCAGTTCGAGCTCTCAGCACAACGTAGTACCGAATAACAAAACTGTCAGTGCATGCAACAAGAGTTCATGGGATTTTTGTTTGATAAGTTGTAAACTACATTCACACTTGGTTTGGTCATTGACTTTCAAAAACTCCCTGGTTTGGAATTCTACGAGCCCCAATACTTACCTCCTATTTACATATGTAATCCCCACATTAAATAGGAGGTAATGAATGGCGAAGTAGATTTATAGTGTGTAGTTTGTGAGGTGAAATTATTCTGAATACAAGGCAGAAAGTAGGCCTACAGACATTTTGCAGAATGGGACCATCCTAAAATCTGTGCGTGAAGTCCCCCTCCACATGTTTTCTTTGTGTTGGACCTGACAAGCTTTGTGCACTATTCCCACAATCCCGCGCTAATCACCAACCCTGCTTCAGTGGGCAGGGTTTCTCAATTTTTTGATTGCCTGACAACAAAGGAAGGGCGATGTAGGATTGCTAAATTTTTATTTCTTTTGAATTTTAAATGCAACCATTACATACAGAACAGTACACACTCAAAATAACTTCTGATCATGATAAACTTCTCACGTATGTCATCTCAATGGGACCTTACACTTATAGCTGTTGTTAGGAATGTGAAGTTTCATGTAAAACAAAGATTCCATCAGGGAGTTGATTCCATGGACAATTACATAGTCCTACTTTATTTTGGGAATAATTAGGATCACCCAACTGCTAATTCCAGAGAATAGGGGCCACACTCAAATACGCAGGTAATATCTATATAAACACAGGACGCCTTTTGAAAGTTTTGCTTTCTTCAAATTTAAGCCAAAAATTTGATCCGCTGATCAAGTTTCCAATCAGTGTCATGAGTTCCAAGAAGTGTAATGGTTCTACTACAAGGCCTCTTTACATCGCCTTGAAGAAGGGGGTACACTGAAATGTAAGGAGTCATACCTTTTACTTCATACTTTCATATGTTGAAAGATTAGTTAAAAGGTTAGTTCTCCCAAGTATCTTTATAGTGCATGAGTACAGATAGTATCAGAAAGTTTGAAAATGATATCCCAAGAATGATCCAGTTGTCCATTTAATTCTGATGAAGAATGAGGGAAATTGCATCACCTCCTACTTCCTCTCCCCCTCCTTCCCCCCAAATGGAAGATGGAAAGATGCACCATCAACGATTACAAGGGTATATTCTGTAACTCTATCATTTCAACAGCAAACTAAAATATAAATGTTTCAGTACAGCTGAGTATTACCCCCGGTAGATGTTGACTATGTGTAAAGTATCTCTTTTCACATACATACTCTTTACTGTGAACAATTACAGAGATAATCCAATTTAACTTTATTCAAGAGCCTATAAATCTCAAGTTTCTTCTCAACTGTTGATTTGTTTCACTTTACATGCATGTTGCTTAGACTAAGCTTAATCTGAAAGGTGTCTTCTGTAACACTGTTCTACGACCGTGGCACTTTTACACAGTAATTCAATGGGATTCCTTCATTGAGTGAGTTGTAAGTGAGAGAAAACTAACACTAAAACCCCAATAACTTTGGTCACGTGAAATCCATGGTAATCAGACTTGCTTCAGTCAATTTTTGTGAAATATTTATGGTTTTTGCTCTTTGAAATCGTACATATAAAGAGTTAAATAGCATACACTTTTTACATAGATCGACAAAGAGTCCTTGCGGAAATTCACAGCCGTCCATGTTATGAGTTTAACCAATATACATGTGCGGGAGTAACACACGTTAGCAAGGTTGGCAACCTTGGGTAAGTGAATAATGTAGCTCTAAAAAGGCCATACAGAACTCATACTCAAATAAAAACCTACACCCAAAGCAGGAATACATTCATTCCTCAAAATCCATGAAAATGAAGAGAAATAAGCTTGAATACCATGTTTCTGAAATAAGTTTTCCATTTTAGAGAGCCATCTGTAAGAAACATTTTGGGATGTAGATGAAAAGCTCCTCTTTCAAATTCAATACATTTCTCCTCCAGAAAACTACAAATTGCAAGTAACTGATATTCCTACTTTCTTGAGAAAAATTTTAAAGACAAGCTGCTAATATTATCTCTTCCATTCACTTCACACAGGGGTCAACATAAAGTTAATTTTCTTCAAGGCAAAGTGACAAGTTCTCAACCTCCTTTTGTGGTCCTGTTTATTGTATGCTAAGTATATGAGGAGCATAAATATCTAAATTACCATAAATTACATAATTTGCAAGGTAAATGGCAGTAGTTTTGGTCAGAATGAGGTAGTGAAGAAGCAGGTGGTCACTGTATTTTGAAATGGAAATCTACTCGATTTCAACATCTTTATTGTGAGTATACATGTTTATTGCAAAAGCACTTGAGCTAACTACAGTGAACTTATCCTTTACAAAACTGACACCCTAATATTATTATTATAGACACTGAACTGTCATTTGGCCATAGAATTGGTGTAGAGGAATCTCATTTCCCAGCTGAATAAAAATCAACAATCTATACGCCTCATAAAAAAAAAAAATTTGAAAAGATTTTTGGAATTATGGAAATGTAATTCAAGGAGCATGCTTAATGATGGATCCAACAAGTTACCATAGCCATGTAAATCCTTCTTCTGTGCAACAATTTCAACTGTATCACTTTTCAGTACTGCTGTGCCTGATGCATTATTTGCTAATATGCCTGTCGAATCTATTCAACGTAAAGCCGCTCCTTGCTGTTAACTGAAAACACAAAAATGCTGAGAGGTGAAAAGCAGCAAGACTGGCAGGATTCCATTGGCATTTGTTAAATTTAGTATGTCTTAAGCAGTTGCTAGGGGAGCCCTGGTAGGTTAAGTGAAAGAGAGAGAAAGATAGGGAGAGGGCTTAAGGGGCAACGGATAAAGGCTGTAGAAACAATAAAAACTGCTTTTCATACATGAGAAGATCTTTTAGATGATACTTCTACAGTAATTTTGCAATTGTCCTAGTGGTAAATAATTAAACTTTTGGGATTCTGACACTTGCAAAAAGTGCAGCAAAGTAAACCTGGATGTTTCACCTACAGAAAACAGATAAAGGTGGCATAAAAATAAAAACAAAGACTTTCTCTCGACCTTAAATGCACTTTACACTTCTGGCCAATCAAAAACTAGGGAGTTGCTATTTGACTGGAGATGTCTTCAAACATTTTATGAACCTTGACCCCAAATCTGCCTTAGGATATACAATCCTGTCTTAAAAGGTACATGAAAATAACCTAGTTGGATATTTGATGTAAAAAGCATTAAATATCCAGAAAAAAGCCGCAATACCCGTTAAAACCTATCAAATATTGTCAATTTAACAGGGTAATTTCTATTTCAAATTTGTATCATGAATAAACATGAGCTAAATATGCACATATGTGACATCAAAAGATGGGCATACCATATATGGCTCATGTTAGCCTTTGTATTTTCAACCTTAATTTCAAGGACACTGGTAGCATTGTTATCCCCTGAGGGATTTATTATGAAAGTAACCATTCTTTCCTTCAGAAACATTGATATCACTCAACAAACTGGAAACTATCTGATCAGTAAATGAGAGATAATTTATATAGGGTTCACAAAAGAAATCTTAACACTGTGCAACACTCCACATCATTATTTTTGCATAGGCA
>WURT03000025.1:887910-903885 GCA_009936505.3 Holothuria glaberrima
TGCAGAATAACAGGTCAGTGATTAACCAATCAGAATGCAGGATTCTCAATAACGGATGGCTAGAGGTGGTAGAATGTTAAATTATTGACATCTTGCTTGTTCCAGCAGCCCAGGGACCGCCATTTTCAAAATAACGACTTGAAGCAAGTATATATGTAATGATGTCAGAGGCCATATTTTAAACTTGAGCAGCTCATTTTGATGATACAAATGGAACAGAGTACAGTAAAGTATACTAGTAACAGATGTACAATTTATTGGGAAAATGGTTAGAAATTACACCATTAGGAATTTGTTTTATGTAAAAATTCGTCAAGCGGAGAACAAAAAGCAAGTTAGGAAAAAAAGAAAGAAAAGAAATACTTGCAATTGTGTCATATTATCATTGGATATGATATTTTACACTTCATTAAACTTCTTAAATGGTTATATCTAAATACTAATATTTCGAAAAACATTGTTTCGTTGTTTGTGACTCATCTTTAAACTTCATAACAAGAACAAAACTCAATCATCCCCCCCTTCCGGCCTCATGTGGAAAATTGCTATCACATGGAACTTTCTTGTCAAATTTCACCCTTGTATCAAAGCTCTCAAGATTCTGAAAACTGACACTGTCATGATCTTTCAGCGATAACACTCGATACAAACACGAATCAATGCATCTTTATCTTACAGTATCCATTTACCCTTAGACTGTCTGACAATAGTACACATATACCCACACGACACAAGTTTGCCCACGATTTTTCCTTTTTCCCTTTTAACATTTTTTTTATTATAGACCTATTTATACAACTACCAGCCTACACGTAGAGTATTTACGGAAAAATGAAACGTGTCATCCGAATTCTGTTACAAACCCTCAAATTGTACATTATAAATCGATTAAGTAACTGAATTACTCCCTTAATGGCTAATATAGTCGCCATTACTATTCTTTCAAACAGCCGTCTATCAATTAACTATCCATTTATATTTACATCATACGATAAAACCGAGGCTTGTCATTCTATTTCCTTCGGTGTCCATTATAACGCATTTCCTCCACAAATTCTGAGTTTCAAGAATCATGGACTCAAGTGTTCTTTTTTTTCTCGACTGGTCTCTATGACTTGTACCAATGAATGTATTAGGCACGACAAAATAGAAAAGAAAAAAGAAATAGAAAGAAAGAAAAGAAAAAGACACGACTGCAAAGTGCGAGAAGGAAATGCTATTGTTGTCTTCGCGACTTTTAAAATGTTTTCGGCCTTACTTTGGACTGCCGTCGGTGTAAAAAAACAGCGGAAAACGCCAACACACGAACTATCGATCAGTTCCGCGATCCCTCTTTTTACTTTAGCGCAGAGGAAAACGTCGTAAGGAGACGGAATCGTTATGAATGGAAGGCTTTTTGCCTCTAAACTCTTTGCGGTAAAGAGTTTTTAATAAAATGATGTTATGCATGGTTAAGGGTCCCTGTGGAAGTTACTATACACGCTGGATTTTCCTTTTTTCATGTGATTTGTGAAAAACAAATCTCCGACAAAACATGACAGAAAAAGGCGACCACTGCCCTAAAAGCTTTATTGTGCCTTCCAGTAAAATGTCGAAATATTTAGGTTAGTTCAGGATTCATTCGAGTGGTACAGGTTCAAGGTAAAAACACAGTGTATCCTTTACAAGTAATATTAATTTATTTTTTACAATTGAGATCCTTTTATTAGGTCGATCTATTGCAAACAAAGGTGATCGAAATGAGAAAAACAAGCGAGGGTGATATGTAGCATACTTAAACCTTGATATATTTAAAAAGAAAAAAGATATGTAAAAACGACGAATTCTCTTTTACTCCTTTGACTAGAGATTACTAGAACCAGGAGATTGACGGACAGGATAGGTGCTTGTGATATATTTTTTATAGCGTTATTCTATGGTACAGTTGTAATAATTCAAAGAGGTTTTTATGTCGAATGTAGCTCATTTTGAAGTATAGATTGAATCAATTATCATGTATTCTGGTTTTCTATTAAAGTCCTTCGCTGCATCCTTCAAGACAAACGTTTCCAGTAGGAGAGGGGGGAGGACGTAGAAATTGGTTGTTGGAAGTTCAGCTTGTGACGAGTACATTTGCATTTTAACCGTGTTGATCTTACCCCGCGGAGCGGACTCGGTTTGTTCAGTACCCCTTCAAGGCTTGCTGGACAAGGAATATGCCTTACAGCCTGCTACATAGGCAATCTTGATCTAAGATTTATTTCACGTGACTATGGTCGTTTACATTGTATTTTTAGTACATGCAATACTTACTTTTTTGCATTTTATGGCGTATTTAGGCTTGACTAATACACACATGGAGTTTCTGAGAGTCTCCTGAAAAATTCTGAATATTTAACTTTGGTAAAGAACTTCCCCAAAAAGACAGACAGGCTTCATTTGTTCCACTGGGCGCAGGCTTTTGTTTTTAAAACTGTATCGCTGTGATGGTTCGACGGACAGCCGGGGGCCTTATTGCACCGTCGGGTGCTTTGCCTACGCTGAACTTCAGGAAGCTCAAAATTCAGATGGAGTTATTAAAAAATTATCACACTTAAATATTCAACTCGCTACATACAAAATATTTATCTGCTGGGTTGTAGTAATTTACCAATAGTGGGTGAAAAAGAGCCCGATTTATAGATGTAGCAAAACTTTATTCATCTTACTGAAAGGTGAAAGGCTTTTGTAAAACGATTATATTTTTTCGAAGTAAGTGATTGATTCTCTCATTTTGACTATATAGTACGAAGCCCGAATGAAAGCTCGGCTAGTTGTTTAAACGGGCTGATTTCTTAAAAATTGTGTAATTGCTTTATATTCCCTTTAAACCTTGTGACCGTGGCAACGACAGTTCCGTATGAACTGCCCAATAGCAATCACAAAAGGCTTCCATAACTTACACCAGGAAACTCTTTTATACAGTAGAGTTGTGTCCAAATGTATTGCCAACAAAATTTAATTAAATTGACCCCTTTCTCTCTGGTCTGGCTACAGACAAATGCAATACTTTGCTGAAATACGAAATAATGATAGAAATGATGCTGGACCTTCAAGTCAATTAAATGCGTGCCAAGCGGCCCCGACAATTTATCTTTTTATGGGAGCCCTCTATCAGAACACTGCACTGTTTATCAAATACGGGTCATACATATTCATAAGTCTACACCTACTTTTGATACCTCTTGGGTAGCATCCTGGGAAGAGCTATGCCTACTTCTTCTGATTAGATAAAACATAATATTGTAGGTTAGGGTCTATCCTTGGCAATGGAAGGTATTCAATACACATCAGAATTTGTGGTACGTTATTTCGATATGCTATCTTTTTATATTCTATATTATTTTTCTCAGTAAATGTTATGCAATTTTCAAAATAAAAAACTTAGAGTGGTACGGTAACTTCTTTCTCAAAGTGTTAAAACCCACCAAAGCTCACAAGCCACCCTTTTACAGAAACGACATCTTATGGTGGCATTCTACAGATTTGACAGATAATTATTTCGAGGACATATCCGAAATCTAATGAATCTTTGCATCAATGTTTTCAAATCTGCAATATAAGTCGCGTAGCGCAAGCGTACCAATTAGGTTGGCAAGTCAATCGTAATGACTTGTAACATTCCGCTAATCACTCCTTTGTGAAGTCACTCCTCCGTGAGAACACATTTTTTCAAAATTCTAGAATACCCAGATACAAATGTAATTTCAACATATTAATATTTCTTCTACAATTGGCAACAATCTTGATTTTTTCGCAAAATTAAGTATAATTTGCTTCCATGTCCTAAATGAGACAGAAGTTGCATTTTGTTCCGAAGCCCTACTTCAGTGGCATCCAGTCGGGAACAAGCATTCTTGTTATTTCATTAGCAAACTTTTAGCGTCGTAAAATGGACCTACATGGACCATTTCTCGGCTCCAACTGTTTATTGATACTGTATCATTTTTTATTTTAACCGAAGTTGAAGAAAATAAGTTTGATTAGTTCAAAGTACCATGTGGCTTCTTCATTTGCGTCTCGTCAGCAGTAATTAACCTCCCGCGGGAGCTTGAAATCGAGAATATTTTTTCGTACAAATAGATCGTGATACACGACCAACAATCGTCTGGTCTCCAGAGAACGTATATCGTTTTGGTCGAAACTCATCGATGCGTAAATTTTCATGTGTTTTTATGACGAGGACAATTGAAGAGGCGGAGTGTGCATAATTCGATTCCCAATAACTAGCACACGATAAAAAGGAAATGGCGGGAAACGGTAGCCTTGCCGAAAATGGTGGAAATTTCACGGCTCGACGGATTCGTACAAAAGGTTTCTCGTCGAGCGGGATAACGGAGGAAAGTTTATGATGTAGTCATATTTGTGTATGGATGCAAATACATAAACATAGCTCACTGTGTATCGGACATATGAGATCCCTAACGAACCAAGCCGTGTATATGTACGTAGCATCTGCTTTGAAGGGGACACGCAATGTGGTCGATATTGAGATGTAACGCAAGAGTCATTTACAACTACCTCATGAAACCGTTATTAAGGGGGAAAATGTTTTTATTTCAGGAGAAAGCATCGGATGGTAATATATGAGTTGCCTTCGTATCCCAGAACCCAGAAATTTCGATCGGCGGAAATGGGGCTAAAAGTTGCGCGGTACAACCGGATGACAAACGACGCTAGATGATGTGTCGTCCTAGACTTCGGAACATGTGTTTGGATTTCGTAACGAGAAATAAAGTGTTATGTGAAGTGGAAAATGTAGTTTCTAGGTCGACTGAACTGTTTTGATGACCTTTGGGATATCAATCGGGTATATTAAAATTTCACTTTACATGTGCTTTAAATAAAGGCCATACAGGCCAAGGAAAACTGTTTGGGGTAGTTTTCTTACGACAAGGTAATAGATACTACTCCCTTAATCTTAAAAATGTGCAACTGGTTGTTTTCGCTACACTATTCGCCGGAAAAATAGTTTGCTGACGACAAATATGTAAAGCATGTATATATTTCGCCTGCTCAAGTGGCTGTTTGGTCCCTTTCTAAATAAGGTGTACGGGGATAGGTAGTGACTGAGACACATGGCGCGCATGCCGGTTAAAAGTTGGTTTTTGATATCGGAGATACTGAATTTGCATGAGGTCTGGGTAAAACGTTATTGAAGGGGCGTGGCTTAAGTTTCAACTCCTCTCACTGTCCCCATTTACAGTTAAGGTCGGAAGGTCCTCGCTACTTTTTCCAAAGTCCCCTCAACTCTCTGGCGAAGAGACAAGGGACGAAACCAAACGTTTCGTTCGGTAGGTCCTCGTTACACCACGAGACAGGCACTGAGAAGGGTGGATGTGACGTACCTGTAAAATATGTATAGTTTAATTGAAGCATGGTTGAAAAATATGTTGGCATGAAAGCATTCACCACTTTCCCGTAGTATATACTGAATGAATGAACCAAAAGAAAAACACTATGGTTCTTGAAACGGGTTTTCTTCAACAGACTACGATCTCTTTTATCAACCAAAGCTTCATGCTGGGACTATAGTACCCTGCCTAGTGGACTCCGTTTGCTCAGGGCCACTCTTTAAACACCATCATGACTAAACAAGAGATATGTCATACAGTAGGCTACGTAGGCAATGCTGGGACAAAACAACAGAATCAAGTATGGCTATTTTTAATAAAATGTGAACATTTGTAGTCATTAAGTTTTGTTTCTTCTCTTATTTCTTTTCCTTTGGGACTACCTTTTTACTATAAATAATGTATCTAATTATTCATCCATTCTTTTTTAATGCCTATAATTACAAATATGCATAATACGTAATAAGATGCATTAGTTCAATGAAGAAGTTAAAGAGGACGCTACAAAGAACAATTATGTTTATCGCGGCTATCGACCTTGAAAGAAAGAAGAAAAGAGAATAAGGCACACAAAACGTAAGCGAGAACGATAAAATTAAGACCAAATGGGGAAGAGGTAAAATTGCCATGAAATTTAGACTCTGTTATTGTCCATCAAAGGAGATTTCTCTTTGATTTTGAAGGTTGCATAAGAACTAAAGACCTTGATTTCATTTCGTAAAAGATTACTCCAAAGTTTATAACAGTATAACTTCTTTAAGAGCAGCTATAACTTTCCATATTTAGAACTGTGCCCGGTAACTGAAAACATGTTACATGGTACCCGAGGAAGTAAATCGTATACATTTGTGTATACACTGAACAAGCACAAGATTCCAGATACGAATTGATTAAGCTTTTATAATTTTCAAGCATTTTTGGAGTTTTTGAATAAAGGCCGATTTTTACGTATAGCCTACATTGCACTGAAAACCAAACTTTACGTTTCATGGCAGAGTAGTGAAATAAGTGAAACTGTAGCTGTCATGAAAATTCCAGTATGGAACGCGGAAACGGTTGTGTAGCTTCTAAAGCTTTGCCTTACGGCTTTATTTTGTGTGAAAGTCGGTGCCTGGCCTAAAAGATTTTCAAGCCCTGAAGTTCCCCTCGGAGTTGACTTGGTTTACCCAGCCCCTCTTTAAGGCTTCTTAAATCGTTAGAGATATAACTGAACAAGGGATGTGCCGAACATCCTGCTACGCAGGCAAGACCTGAAGCTGTTTTGTCTGTTAGAATGGATCAATCAAATACCTTATGTCCAGTTCATATTAGAAATTTTATCTCAGCAAATCGAATTGATGTACAATATCCTCATTGTAATGTAAGACGAGTCACGATACACGTAAAACTATGTACACGGTGTCTATAGCTTGTGCACCTATGCTTCGTTAGGGAGCTGTTGATTTCCATTTGACCTAATGCGACGTTGAACGCCGACCTCGAGACAAGGCACCAAAGGAATTCCTTCAATAAGTTAAGAAATATTGTTTTGTGGGGAAATTTTTGGGTCCGGTTGTCGACGAACACGATTACGCTTCGTTAACTTTTCGGTGAATGTTTCACACGAACTCGACCTTGGCGCTTCTTTTCCTTGGTTAGGTGAAGATTGCAGGGCGGTGTATGGTCACTTCACACAGTAGACACACTTTGACTGTTATTCTTCAACACGCTGTAAGGGATACCATATTGTTATAAACGTTTCGTGTGATGTGTTTTGAAGAAGCACTCGATGGTTTTCGATAGAGTGGAAAGGCATCAACCCCCAATGTTGCCTGTCTTGCAAATAAAACGAGTTAGAAGGTGTTTGTTCTCGTTTGTTTCATACCTATATTGTCCTTGTGTGTCTTAATGAATAGAGCGAAAATAGTCCTCTAAGGTATAATGTAAACTGGTAGTAATATCATAAACTTGTACCCCTTACAAAGAATGTCAACATTTTCCAAGGTAGTTCATTTATGGTTTACGTGGAAACCGTTCCATGTGTGAAAAAAGAGGTAATTAATTATTCTTGCGAAATAACCGTACAGTTTTGCAGAGGTACTCCATTCTTGATATCTTCACTTGCTTTTACAAATTTGCAAAAAAAGGAGTCTGTATGGTCATTAAAGGGAAAATACAGATCCCCACAACTAATATGAATTGTGTATTCCGTCATCCTAATTCAGGAATGGCTCCTACAAATCATGTGACAATATTTTTATTACTTATTTGTTAAATTCATGCAGAAAAGCTCCTTAGTTTACCTTCAGTATGTTTTATACAGAAACAGTGAAAGAAACTTGTGAACGAAATAAGAGGAAATTAGTAAAATTTCAGAAAAATCGGAACTTGGGGCGACTGCCATCTCCCTTTAAGTTAGCCCTTAGCCTCTGTCGCGTCTTCCCGGAGGAAGTTTCTTTCACCTCCCTCTGTAAACACTGGCTGTTACCTTCTCAATGTGATACCCCCCCCCCGTATGCCCACGCTAGATCCGTAGAGGCTCAGTAAATACGATGCCTTAGCCTCAGTCGTAGGTGAAACGTAGTATACTTTCAAATCGAAATAAAGGAAGGAAAACAAATGACAGATTAAACAGATTAAACATTTTTATAGCTGTATGGTAGAAAAGAGTGGAATGCATTATAGAGTGTAACTTGTGGTGTGTAACTTAAATGATTCGTATGAAATGGGGTGGGTGGGGAGTATTGGGGGTAATATAACACAGGCACAATCTATCGCATGAAGTATCTCATTACGTTGGACTATGATTCAAATGAAACATTTCAAAACATTATTTATTTAAATCGACTTGGTACGTTTCTATAGAAGAAAAACTATGCGCTTCCAATGCTCACGATTCTTCGCGTCTCTGATTTTTATAGTATTGTTCGAGTCAATATTTTTTCAAGGGTTGAATTTTGTACCGTTCAAGATAGGCCTAAGTACGAAACTTGACGGCACATAAACACTGCAGGCAAATATGCCGTGGATGTTCAGTGTTAGGAGTAGGATGCGTTTTGCACCACCCAGGTTACTATAATCCTATACTGGCAGTGCCGTGCAATATTGTAAGTCCCTCTGCTTACAGATAGATTACTGTATTGGGGGGGGGGAGAGAATATGCTTCATCCGTGCAAATGACGCCCCAAAAAAAGAATACAGAAGTGTGATTCGCCCATGTCCTTTCAAAGTTTTTAAAACATTTTTTTTCGGGATAGTTACCGAATGATTTGCAAAGCTCTTTCCCAAAGACACTTCAATTTCCTCAGAAGCTCTCATCAAAGTTTGTCAAATGTTTGCCCAACTACCGGGTAAACAGAACCAAGGGGTAGGAATTTGTCCCGTTGGTTGATTTAAGAGCCCAAAGGTAGGCTCTTGGGCAAATACTCTTTGCCTTTTCTAAAACAAATACATTTACTAAGGTCTTGGAGGGCAAACAATAGCATGGTCTCAAGTTTTTCCCGTCAACATACAAAAGTGGTTTGTTTTGGCGCAAAACCACTTCTCTGCAACCGCTATGTCAACGAAATTTCTACGAGTGGCAGTCAAACATTTCAACAGTCATGCAATTTCAGTTTGCGTCTATTGTGTAAAATCCCGTTGCCATTTTGTAGGTGTATTGTTTTATTGTATACCTACAAAAAGATTGGATTCACCTTTCTTTTTTCAAATCTTTTCACGAATCTTCCCATTTTTTTGTTTGTTTTATTGATATGGACGATTGGACATGTCAGTTCGCGTGTCTGGTTCCCAGGTCTTCCGATAGAAAATTAATGTATGGTGCCTTGTTGAATTACTCAATAAGCAGAGAAGTCACTGCCTGGGAACCCAGCAGCTTTCGGGTGCGGACAGTTTACATTCTAGGACGGTTGCTTTATGGTATGGACCCAGAGGTATTAGGGCGTAAGGACCCATTTGGCAGTTAGTACGACACTTAAAATGTTTGGGAACGCATTGGACTGTAAAGGCTCACTTATATTGAGACAGTGTTAGTAGTAGGATCAGTAACACTGCCGGGCGGGAATATTGACCATTGCTGTTTCCGTCGATATCATGAATTTCACCCAAACTGACCAACAACTAAACTGAAATCGTTTTTACTTTTCACCTCAGCCATAAGCCACCGTCACAAACTAAGACCAGGCCTTCAAAGTAGGTATAGTTAACCTGTCACGCATAGGTATACTTGATTGTGTATCATTCGTTGTTTTCCATCCTTAACTGGCCGTATCGTGACCATTCAACCTATGGTACTACTCACTGATTTAGCTAAGCTGAAACCATACATCCAGCTATTCTGGCTGGGCTATATTATCGCCCTCCATAGACAGTCAGGATCAAACCGTGCCTACAAGTAGGTATATTCCTTGTTCAGTAGTATCCCCACACTGTTTGTGAAGCCTTAAAGGGGTTACTGAACAAACCTACTCCGCTAAGCGGGGTAGATCAAACCTGGACGGAACATGCTTCCTACTTCCTCAATTAAATCACGAAGAGCTTCGTAGTCTTTTTTCCTGTAAAATGACGTTTACTTTATTAACCTTCTTGTTTAAGTTTTGTGAGACAGTCTTGCAGTTAACAGACTTTGTCGGTTAAGAATCATGTATGTTTTTATTACGGTTCGAGTGCGGCAAACTTAAAGAATAACTTTCAGTTTTAGCGTCACGTTAGGAAATTATAATCACCGTTCGTGATTGTCACATTATTTGATCTCCGTACTTGCTAATTGTCTTACTTTTACCACATAATAGTCTGTGCATGGGTCTATATGATCATCTTGGTCATAAATAAAACAAGTTGTAAACTAAAATAACCTATGAACAACGAGCACAATACGAGGCGTAGGATTGTTATGCATCTCTAAACTGATACAGCACATTAAAACCTTCAGTGTAGGGGAATCCCCCTGAAGCTAAATTTAAGTTACTTTAGTCTAGACCTTTTGTGCCAAAAGAAAGGAAAGGGTTTCTTCTTTTGAAATGTTGAATAAAACGTCAGGTCAACCAGGGACATAGGACAATGTGGCTCATATCCGAACCTCAAATACAATTGGCGTACTCTATTTTTTGTCTCTTCGAGTTAAGGTATTGTTACTATTGTCGTATTGTACCGGGGACAAACATCCTACTACCAGCCCAACCGTGCACAACAACAGTGCTCCATTTTGTAGGTCGCTCTTGTAGTATAATGGACCCGTCAAATCTTATTGTGAGGAAAAAGCCATAGTCTTTTATTGCCGAGGATTGCTTCCCCGCGCCACGCGACTTGAGACGAGATGTATACAATCAAGCCTGTTATAAATAGACTACAAACCAATTTCGCTTGTCTCTTTTGGTGACGTAAGCCAAGTTACGGCATATCTTTATGACAAGACGGCCCTTTTGTGTCCTATTATCAATTTGTATTTGTTAGTTTACTTTTAATTCGGTGGTGCATCAGCCTGACGGTTCTAAAGTTCGAACTCTTTGTCAATCTCTATAAGCCTATAGGTAGGCTATATACAGCACCAGTGCGAAGTGGAAGTTCAGTTAAAATGTCTACAGCTTTTATACTTCATAGAGAATATTATTTCTGTATATTTATATTTTTATATATTTGAACAGAAGTGTTTTGCTTAATGTCACGGTAAGGCAATAACATTACATGAAGGACGCCAGGGTAATGTAAAACATGATTAAGATTAGCATGTTGTACTATACCATCCAGGAAATTGAACACATACATTGTGTAGCAGGTAGCAGTACAATTACCTCCTTGCATTGCAAGCCATCTCTCTTCACGCGATATCATTGTCTAACTGTTGCACATTCCCTATGACCTCACGTATGCACCATAACATCGCCCCAAAACGCACGACCTATGTGTTAGACCGGTTGGCGGGGGGGGGGGGGGTAAGGAGTGGGGAGACACCAAACTGGGGTAGAAAGTTACCACACTGGAGAACAAATAACATGAATCGGATGAAACTGGAGGAATACTTGTAGGTTAAAAATGTTTTACTAAATAGTTCCAAGGCCAAATATTAGGCACAGCGGGGTCACCAAGCGGGGCCATCCCCTCATTCGTTCCCCCTTACTCATGGCCCTTTTCCCCCACTTCCCCTCCCCAGCCGACAGGCCTGTACAAAGGTTACAGCTTACAGGAACAATGCCCACGCACAGAATCCCCCCTAAAAATTGCTTCTCTCATCTTGACCACACTGTTGAAATTTTGGTGCCACCACTGGTCAGGCAAATGTCACAGTAGCTTACAGAGAGGAACATGCATGTAAGTTATGATCAGGGAGTTGGCCCCTATAACGATTCATGCGCGGTCTCCTCGCTGTTCGTGTGAAACTTAACCAGGGAGCTGTCAGCTCCCTGGCGTGACGAAGAAGGAATTTGCTTTCAAGGTTATGTAAACACTAGCGGATTAAGGGCGGGGTAACAGGGGCACGTGCCCCGGCCCCCCATATTTTGGGACCCCCCACATTTGGGAATAATATTTACCTTGCATGTTCCGGAACCGTGTCAAGTGTTCCTAAGCTGTACTATAGGGCCCCCACACAATTGCATGCCCGGGCCCCCCACACGCTTAGCCCGGCCCTGTATGTAAAACTAGTTTTTGAAATGCAGAGGGATTGAGTACTATAATACATTAATGCGTCATACTAATGTGCCATTATTACTGTTTCTTTCTGTTTTTAGTCTACACCGAGAGGCTTGTGGAAATGTTAGCAATTTATACAATATTATTTCATTTAAGACAGATTGCGAAATAAGGAATAACATATACGGTACCTGTATACTGCAACTGAAGTTTTTCATTACCTAGTTAACACCGTTTAACTAGGATACACTGTAAACTTAATTATAATAAGACATTGCATGAAATTCGTTAGAGGTTTCCTTTGCCCGGAAGCATGTTCAGTTACCACTCAGGTCTCATGCTTTTATAGTTTTGTGATTTTAACGATAAGCAAAGAAATAAATATTTTATATTAAGTTGAAGTACGTGCGTACATGCAAATTGTAAGTTGTCACAAACCTTTGGTAGAAGTTACCTTAGCCATATTCTTGCCATCTCAGACTTGGTCATGAAATCAAGATGGATGGGGCGTAAACAACAGCCTTCTCAAATCTCAGGCTGGTCTAGGGTCTCGGGGCGTCGACCAGACGCCACGCGCAACATGACCGTAGATTTAAACATGTAATAGAAAGACAATGATATAGACAATAGGAGATCTAATTAAGCAACAGGACTCTGAGCACGCCAAAACAAGGTACCATGACAATAATTTGAAGGACTGGTAGCAAAGCTACAAAAATCTAGGATGGATTTCGGTTCACAGATTCCAGACGGACCAATTGTTATGGAAATGAATACAGCTGGCGCGTGGTATAGGATTAATAGTCTGGCACGCGCGACATACCAGATTAAACACTGCAGTTTCGGAGATTACATTTCGTTTTCGGGCCAGAATTGGTCATTTTATACCGTTCTAACCAGCCGGAGATAAATTTGTCTTTTGCTTTTAAATAATGCATCAGTATTGTGTTTTGTTGGCATTGTCCCAGCTATACCAAATATCATTGTGTTAAGTTCGGTCTTTTCACTCCTCAGACAGTCACACCTTACTTCCTATAGTTGTCTTCCAGATCCCTAGTTGAGAAAAGAGAAAGATAATTTTAATCAACCAGATGGTTTGTACTCATCAGATTAAATTCATATTTTTCCATCCACGAAAAAAGACCTCAAAACACTGGAATTTCTTGTTTTCGTGTAGTAGAAAAGATATTCTGAGCGTGCGACCACTTCATCGTTAATGTTTATAAATACCTGTAATTAGGGAGATGTTACTTTTGTCAAAGTAACACCTCCCTGCTCTAATTCACGTTAGATTTTGGGAACAATAAGGATACAGGTACGTACAGATGTAATCTAAATGTAAGTCAATCTCTTGAGAGTAGACGGAGATAACGGTTAACATTCACTGTTTCTAACTCTGAATCCGACTGAAATACCATGTTTTAATCCCAAATACCAAACCAAGTTTTTTCCATGCCAAAAGGGCGCAAAACACAGACATATATCTGCAAAAAGGTTACAAAACACGGGTATAGGTTCAAATTTTGTACTTATCTGCTTAATGGTTTCTACATTCACTGCAAAAAATAAAATAAAAATAAATAAATAAAAAATAAAAGTAAATAAAAACGATGCCACGTGTGATTTTAACTATGACAGTTAACCATCTTTTCTAGAAGTATGTTTATCTTTTTAGAGTCTTTCCGGTTAAACCAGGGAGTTGCAAATCCCTGTTTGAACTGTATGCATCTCGCCGGTTATCGAACCGGATATGTAGCCGAAGAGCTTACTTACTCAACAATAAAAATTCACCCTAATGGAGAATATAGTTCGTATCTTCTTTATAGTTCTCAAGATATCCCCTTCAGAGTTTTACCGTTTGTGAAAACAGAGCCCTCCATCTCAAAAAATACATCATTTAAACAGAGAAAGGAGGTATATTGACATCTCAAAGAAACGAAGATCAAATTGCGTGGAGTTGATTTGATTGAAAAAAAAGATGAAGTTTACAATAAAGCTACTGTAGACAACATATTAAAAGGAATATTTTCATACTTTTTTGAAACTTGAGGTTAAACGACAAAACTGAAACTGAGCCATAAGTTGTGCATAAATAATGAGGTGGACAGTGTGAGTATTGTCCAGACTCCATATTTCTTTTGTTCACCACAGTATTATCTTTCAACTACTTCCCATTTACGTGCCATACATGGAACTGACCCCTTAATAAGCTCTACAGGACATCAACTTTGCCACTTTCTTGATATGCTGCCCTGGTTATACCATAAAAATTTTTTGAAAAATTGGAAATCTCTTCTTCCACATCACAGCTTTGTTCAGCTTATTATATATTCATGAAATTAGTACAACACTAGAATCTGGTTGTATTACGATCATATAATTCACAGGATTTTAATGTGACCTGTAACATTTGAAATGTTCATCACATGAAAAGAGTATGATTTTTAACAAATTACCAGAAAAGTTACCAAAAGGAAACACGTACGCTGTCATGGTACTCATGGAACGTTATACAAATTAACATCGTAAATACTACAAAAAGCCTACGTGGCCGGTCTGATGTGTACGTTAGGTAGCGAAGCTTACAGCGAAATGCCGTTCAAGAAACAGTCAAGTCAATTAAGTTTGTTGTCCTTTCGGGGGGGGGGTATGATCAGTGGCGCAGCCAGTGGGGACAGGGGAGCAGAGTGCCCCCGATGCAAAAAATCGAAAGGAAAAATCGGGAAGAGGAAGGAGAAAAAAGAAATGAAATGAAAGAAATGAAGGAGGAGGGAAAGAGGAAAATGAGAGAGAAGAGAAGGAAAAAAAGAAGTAGGAATAGAAAAGGGGAAGCAAGATAAACATACCTGAGGTAGCCACTCCCCCACTCCCCCAATCGATTTCTGACAAAAAAATTCTGAAAATTTTGAAATGATCCCAAAAGGTGTTTAAGCTATAGATTTCTGTATAGGGGTAGGGTGAGGTGTGTTTTCGACCAAGTGATAGATCTGCTGTAATTATTTTTTATCACAAATGGTTCTGCAACTATCAGAATTTTCTCAAATCCTTTATAAACGATAAAAATTTTCGCGCGATCCAAACCTTACCTAAATATTGCTCTTATTATCAATATTTTCCGATAGCAACTCTCGGAGAAGTACAGCAGCAAAAGTTGGAAGCTGTTTAAAAATTTCCAGGTAAAATACCGGCTTTTTAATTTGATTATAGCTTTGTTGGGGAATTAACAGTGTCTCGATGCAGAACCTGAATGTAGGCTTGTCAAGGGAATCTTGCTTAGTGCAAAATTTCTGCGCGCGAAAGGTCTGCACTCCACCTAATGGCCATTATTAAGGAATTCATACGTGAATCTACTCTGCTAGCCCTTTTATAATGCGCAATGAAGCAAAGGAAAATTTCTTAAAGTCCAAGAATATTTTTGTAGACTCCACGCTTTTGTGGACTCCACGCACTTATTTTTGCGTAAAAACTTCCCCCAAACAGAAAGCAGTAAAGTAGCCAAAGGGGGCTTCAGGTTTGTTGAGAACATACCCTTCTCTTAGACAACATACTCTCCTCTCCTACCTTACCAAAATAAGAATTCACTAAATTAACGACACTTCTCAGTTCCAAAAATATCCCAAAGACAGCACCATTTTGCATCTAAGCAACCTTAAATTAACAAAAAAATTCTCAAAGGGGAGGGGGACACCCCTCCCCTTAGACCCTTTCCCCAGGACGGCACTTTTATGTAGTGACAAAGGTAGGATTCTCCACCGTTGCATACAATCACAGGGCGCTTAAAAAGAAGAACAATTTAGGCAGACTTGGGGGACTCAGGTGGCATTACGAAGTCATCTGTGGTGCCCCCAATCACCAGATCCTGGCGTCGCCACTGAATACGCCACCACTGCGTTCCCCAAATGGGGGTTCCGGGAAGTCCGGGACGAAATGTCAAAATCGGGAAGAAAATTGGCCCCCCCCCCCCCCCCCGACTGGGAAAGCTGGCTACGCCACTGCG
>WURT03000025.1:912088-938873 GCA_009936505.3 Holothuria glaberrima
GTTCCTGAGCTGTACTATAGGGCCCCCCACACAATTGCGTGCCCCGGGCCCCCCACACGCTTAGTCCGGCCCTGCCCATGAATGACATCTATGCTGAGTTCTCAGGTTACATTTTATAGTTAGGCCTTCAAAGTGGACCTTAGGTCTAGAATTTAAAAAAGGTATAATTCAAAGTATGTATATGAATCTCATTCATCCCACTCACATCTTCGTATATGAGATATAAAATTCTGTTATTTATTAATTTAACATTGTTAATTGTTTAAAAATTGTGACTTTCTTGAACAACTCACATCTTACCTGATTACCTGCTTGTGTTTCCTTTTGGAATTAGAATGCTTACATTTGGTCAAACATGCTGTAATCCTAAAGGGTAAAATGCAGTCACCCCAATCAGAGCTAGCATGCCCCGTCATTCTAGTTCATGAGTGACCTATTTTGATCATGTGACAACATTTTTGTAAGGTGAGTTGTGAAATTCAAAGAGAATTTCTCCTTTTCTTTACCTATTGTTTGTAATAGTTGTGTTCAAAACGTCTTCGATTGCAATAAGAGGAGATTTGAAAGAGTTTGATGATTTTTCAAAGGAAATTTCAGGCGACTGGCTATTGCCTTTCAGTAGAACCAGGGAGTTGTTAGGGAGGAGATACAACGCACAAACTGGTTAGACAATATGTACTTGAAAACAGTTTAATTCTTTTCAGGCACCACTAACAACTCCCTGGTAGAACTTTTTAAAAAGAGTGCTTGTGTAGTAGACTTGTTCGGTAACAGTGAGACAATGGAAGTCCATGGTAAGGTAGTGATCTCATTGTGGATTGTCTTCAGGGACAGATGCACTGTAACCCAAGAAGTACACACGAGTGATATCGCAATTTATCCCACAATCTACCATTTTCCGTTGAGCATATAATAAGTCAAAACACAAATGTCCTGTCAAGATGGGAGTTAGACCATTGGGGTTTATGTTTCAAGCTACTTACATTTTCGAAAGTTTAGGTTTAGGTACACCGTAACTTTAACTGCGGTTCTGTACAGGAGTCCAAAAGAATATACAGCTGTTTGATTTTCACATAGGCGTAGGAAACTGTCCTCGATTGGGGGCTGAACGTTGTTTCGGACCGTCTTCCTGGGGAGGAGGCTAAGAGGAGGTGTGTACTTTTGAAAATCTTTTAATATTTGATGGTTCCTAGATGTCATTTGGTGCAATATTTGAGTAACTTTTAGGAAAATTAATACAAATTTTTGACATTTTTTACCGTGAGCAGAGGGATCATTATTAGGGATTTTCGTTCTTGAATTGTGGGTGGAGGAGGCATACTTCTTCCTATCACATTTTTGACTGCGGGGCTTTAGCCCCCTCCCCCATCACCCACTTACTACTCTCTTGGACCCGTCGGGACTTGGCCCTTGTGACTCTATCAAGTTGTCTTTTGTATAATAGGACTACGGTGGGGTTAAGAATTCGCTATTAGGGCGGTAATTGTTCAAAAGGAGAAGTGATAAGGATTGGGATGTTTTCAAAATTTCAATCATTTTCTCCCTAAAAGAGAGTCTAGAACGACCTCAGTCCATGTACTTCAGTCCATGTAAATTAACATGATACTTTTCCCTCTCATCATTACCACATGTGGGCCGTATGGACAAACATCTAAGTGCCCCATGGTGTCCTAGTGAGCACCCCATGGGGAGGACTTGCCCATGTGGGTCAAATGAAGATTTGGGAATACAGTTGTGCCCTTGTGGGTCCCACGTGGAGGAACTTACCGTACCCTCTGAAAATGCACCATAAACCCACATGGGTCCCTTGGTGCTCAATCCATGCCCATAAAAGCCCATCATACCCACGAATATCCCGGGGGTCCATGTGGGCTCCGTGTGGGCTTGTGGACAGGGTCCTTGATGTTTTTAGTTCTCTCACTGTTTGTTAATGTATAGTTACGGTACATAAAATCCTTGACTCCTGTTTAGCGAAAGATACTTTAATAAGGGAAAGCAAACTCTAGCATCAATACAATTTTTCCCGATAGCTACAAAAACTAGTTATTCACAATTTCGTTTAGATTCATATGAACCGACTTAATATTCCATTCCTTGGTAGGCACTGCGGTAATCTGATACCGTCAAATTAATTGGTATCAAAAATCTTCGTATAGAACCATAAACGTGGAATTCTGGTCTGATTCGAATAACACGATATTTATAGGTAAGATTGCACAGTCTTGGTGTACCTATAATGATCATATATTAGCTATTGTTTACTAGAAATAAAAACAAGAACAACATACGATAAATATCTAAGAGGAGAAGAGATTTATGACCATAATTTGGAAAATTAGCTCTAGCGGCTCAAAATAACCATTGATCAGCACAAATTTTACAAGGGAAATGTACGTGACACGTTCCTCATAACCATCACACTTCAGTTTTGTACCACCTATAAAGTCGGTCGACTGAGAAAACGCAACCGAAAGGCAAAAACTCTTAAAATGCTTCGCCAAACCCACTGTCGCGATCGCATTACTTAGACTTGTCGATCTAGTTATCGGCAAAAAAAAACGTGTTTTTTTTTCCTGTCGGAAGAGCTTCAATACTGCCCTCTGTTGATACGCACTCATCCGTATCGCCACGCACCGTTGACACACAGACCACTACGCAGGTGACAGACAATGCAACCACAAAGGACAAACGGGTGCGTGCAAAGTAAAACGTGATATATCTTTTCAAGTATAGAGGATTACTAAACCGCACAGTGTGACAGTATAGTATTGCGAGATAAGTCATCATTGTAAGTGGCGTTCAACAATTCAAGTCTTTTCCCCCTTCCCCTGTCCTGTCCCTGCAAGGTGGTCCCGCGTCCCCATCCCACCGACCAGTGTTTAGTCCTTGTGCCAGATAAAAGCAAAGCTACAGAGCCACCTTCAGTTTCATTCTGCATTCAACAAACAACACAGGCAGCCTATGCATTTTAGTACACAAATAGATGTAGGTATAAGATTACACAGTCTTCCTATAAAACTCTGAAAAAGTAATAACCCTAATTAACATAAGTGTGGTGTAACTGAGGAGATTTGAGAGATGAAGATTCTTTAGATGAAAAAAATTCAGTCCGGCATGTTGCAAGTAGGCTATAACATGGGAAGACTTAGCAAAATAGGGTATATTATGGCAAATTAAGCTAGTGGAATATAGGCTTCAAGCAGTCAGGTTTTTCTATCTATGTAATCAAATTCAATTGCTTGCGTTACCATTTTACATCTTTAAACATTAACCATACCATTATTCGTATACTCATGTTGTAAGCAAATTTTACACAACATCATAGTAATGATCAGGCCATTACCTAATTAGTGATATGATAATATATTTACAACAAGTCGTCAGGTGGGTCGAATGCTTTTACACTTGAGAGGTAAGTTTTGGCAAATTTTTAAGCCGGAACGAGAGAAGAGAGACTATCTTCACTTTTTCTAAGCATAAGTAGTCACAGCTCGATCTTATTGTGAAATGTCAACTATACACCATAGAAATTATTTTCTGATTTCCTTTATAAGTATGTTTCTTCATGTTTCGGAACAAAGATAATGCATTTTGAAAGAAAACAATGAATTATAAAGCATGAATTAAATATTCGGTGATAAAAACTTGTCACGTGATTAAAAAGAGCCTTTCATGAATAACCATTGAGAAAATGCTAATTAAAATTGGGTCAAATAGCAACTCCCTGGACATTGTGCCCTTAGATCTACCACCCGACATAACACTGATTGTGCTTACGGATAAATAGGCATATGTAAATTTACGAATAAATGCTTATAAATTTCAGCGCAATAGCCACTCTTATCTGCAACTGTGTTGTGGACAAATGACTTAGTTTTAAATGTCACGTGGTGACTTAATAGTTTTGTCCAGTATGGTACCTAGTGGAGGCACAAGGTTTTGAGAGAGGGACAGAGAGGGCGGAGGGGCATGTAGAAGAGATAATTGTTGGAATAACATGTTAACTGCAAACCATCTTTTTAATGTTCGAGGAACACATATGCACTAGAAACGTACTAATCCAATGTGAAAAGATGTTTTTCATTATAGTCACATTGGTTCTTTTTTAACTAAATCTATTCAACTTTTCGCGTGGTATTCCTACTTTCTTCCTACCCTGGAGTCGCCCTGCATGTGTCTGACATTTTTTAAAAGGAATAGGTGTTGTCTTCTTAGTTTTAGGCAATGTTGATAACTTGTAATATAGCCTAAGCCGCACATTTAGCTCACGTAACTTTTTCTGTCCTGTTTTTCTCAAACTAAATCAGATTTGGAAAGAATTTCCCACACCTTAATATGATTCAACGGGGTTACTGCCTAATGAGTCATTTTGGATGTAATTTGATACGGTAAACTTGATCTTGTGCAGGGGGTGCGGCGATGTTCGACTCATCTATCTGTTTGCTCAAGTCGTTTTTAAGAACCTTATATTTCAGGAAACGTGTTCTAATTTTCGCACAAAAGCGAACAAAGCGACCTTGTGTACAGATCTCTTTGACGACCTACTCAATGTTAGTCTTAAGCCATCGGGATTCTGCGGTCCATTCGTCAGTAAAACGGTACATATTTGACCGTAAGATAAATTTACTAGACAAATAGACAAAAGATCTAGTTTGGCAATTAGGTTTTGAATCTTGTCTTGGCCCTGTCATGCTTCTGTTAGCGTGTTTTAATTCTGTAACTGACGGGAGGTGACATGCCAATCAAACCCAATTATTTGCCAAGCAAAATGAAGGCGTATGCTGTGGGGGAGGGAGGGGTGGGGAGGTGTTTCTCAGCCCGGTTATAGTAAGTTATATTGATTCTGCAAAACATTACACCTATAAACGGATAAAATGTTGAAGTCTGAGTCCTTTTAAAAAATTAGTGAATCTCGCTGTACCAAGTCGAAGCCCGGCCATTTCTTGTGGAGTTGTATGATGTAGAGTACCTTTATCCCTATAAAGGTACTCTAGTATGATGCAAAGAACCGCGCCCTCTAAGGAAAGTCACAATATCAGCTGTGCACAGCTATAAGGGTAGGTAAGTCCACCACCACGTCGGACATAAACTTGGTAGGATCATTTCTTACCCGAGTGAAAGTGTTGAATTTTTCTTAGATATTTCACAATGCTGATGTGACATAAGCGTACGAGGCAGAAGGTTCGGGGTCCCGACGGGGCTGCAGCATCTTATTGTCACAAAACCAATTTAAATATCTGTAACAATCTGGTGATAAGTCAGTTTGCCCGAGTTTTTCTCGAGCAAAGACGGCTCACTTACCCTGAACTACACCGTGCGATCCTTTGTTGCATTTCTCATGGCTCATGACATTAGGTCCACCGTAAAGCACTCAGACACCAGGCAAGCATGTCTGAATTTGTAGCATTTTCTGACGTAGGCTGAATGCGCGGCTGTTTCATTTTTAAACAGTTATCGCCGCTGTGTGAACTACTCGTCCTGTATGGCATGAACGCTTGGAGCCAAGTATGGTCCATTTATATTTTAAAGTGGAGTATAGGGCCTAAACCGGCGGTATAAGCCTAGGACATCTTCACAGGAACGGCAAAATGACCTCCGTCACATGGAATATTTTGTAATGTGTGTCTGAATCGTTTATCCTAGCATAGGCTATAATCAGTTTGTTTGTTTACGGACAAATCGTGTTGGCTAACGTAATGCCCCCCCCCCTTTGCCCTTCAGTGAAATCGTTTCCGAATGTTCACTAATCACTGACTTCCTAAATGAAGAAAATGAATATTTCTGCTCTCGTAAAAATCATGATGAGCCTTCAACTGTGGACTCGTAGCGAGGCAAGGTCGTGAAGGATGGGGTGAGATAGCTTCTCGGGGTTGGGGCTATGGAAAGGTTCTAAACATGCTGAGGTAATAGCATTTTTTGTTCTTAAATTTTTTTCTGTTGGGAAAACTTGTTTTCGGGCGGCAAACCCCTTTACCCCCCTCACTACGGGCCTGCAAACGAATGGTGACAATTTTGAATACATAGCATAATCTGTTTTAACACTAAAAAGTAATTGTGTGCAAAATAATTACAAATTAATGTATGATTTTGTTATGATCAAACACCATGCAATTTAACATTACGGGATTACTTTCAAAACTGGTTTTTACTTTCTCATCAGTCAAAGAAGTGTACCACGTTTAGATGCGATTTTGGAGTATTTCCTTGCGATTAAAACTCTTCTCTTCAGTCTCAATTTCAAAATATTTACGCTCAAGTACAATCGCTAGTGATTGACACCTAACACTTCGTACAAAAAAGTCTCTATATCAAGTGCACCTGTGCTATTTAGCGTCATTCTTAGCATTGATTGATCGCGAAACAGACTAGTTTGTTCCGCAAATAATGAATAATCATTAAGAAGCGTGGCCTGATTGGTCAGATGCTCTATACTTGATTAAACACGGTATTTGGCGGGAACCTCCCAACAAATGTAATACTTTGCATAACAACAGGGACCTCTGAAAGTTTCAATAGGATCGTTGATGATTTTCAAGTGATGTCACTCATACGTTACGTGTAAAGCTGGTTGTGATTGGTTGTTTATCTTGAAGTTGTCACTGTACAGAAGTCTGTGTTGAGTCTGTGTAGTCAAATAGTGCAGAAACACTATAGGATGGATTGTTGTAAAAGCGGGCTAAATATAATCGAACACCATAAACGCCTTGTGCATCGTCCTTATACAATCAGACTTTGAAGTTTGAATAGCGTGTATAGACAGTTAACAACACCTATTATCAACTTGGCTTTACCTGTTGCTGTTGTGAAAAGAACTTCCTCGTGTGTTTGAAGTAGTCATTGTCCAGGACATATAGAAGTCGTGAACAGTCAACATGGCAGTAAATGTGGATCACAGTCATACTCCACCACAAACTGATCTTAAAGCTCAGCCGTTAGTGAGTCCACAGCCCATCGTTTCAACCCCTGCATTGCCTACTCCGGCCCACCAGCCTCTTGGTCATGTTGGCCTTGCCATGTCTCACGCACATGTTCAACATACGCATTCGCCGTCACCGACAAGTAAAAATGCTCAGAACAATCAAGATCGTGTGAAACGGCCAATGAATGCTTTCATGGTGTGGTCCAGGGGTAAGAGAAGGCAAATGGCACAAGAGAACCCGAAAATGCACAACTCGGAAATCAGTAAGCGTTTGGGTGAGGAATGGAAGTTGCTGACGGAGGAACAGAAAAGACCGTTTATCGATGAAGCAAAAAGATTGCGAGCAGTTCACATGAAGGAACATCCTGATTACAAATACAGGCCTCGAAGAAAGACCAAAACGCTCATGAAAAAGGACAAATACGCTATCCCTGGGATGATGCCACCTGGTGCAGATTTACAGAGAACTGAAGGTATGCAGGCTTATCCAGGTATGAACGGTTACATGAACACATATCCAGGTATGATGCAAGATCAACTTTCTCATTTACAACCACATTTTGCTGGTGGTGCCCAAATGGGCGGGAATTCTGGACTTCATCCTAGATATGAAATGGGACAGTTGTATGCCCCAATGACTTCACATCCAGCATACCTCAACCCCTCGGGCTATGGTCATTACAGTAATCAAGCCATGCAAATGCACGTAGCCCCCACAGGAGGCGCTGTACCCAAGACTGAACAGAGCTCGTCGCCCACCGGTTCTGCCGCAGACCGTGCACACCACCCCCAAGCTATTTCGGGTAGGATGCATGCTGATAATCTCAGAGACATGATAAACGTGTATCTGCCAGGTGATGTTGCGAACGACCACAATGCCGCTAGCCGTCACCATGCCATGCAGGTCGCAGCAGCCGCCGTTGGAGCAGCGAGCTACGGTCAACACGCCACGCCAACTTCGTCCGCTGCAATGGCTATGAACCAGTCTGTAGCCCACATCGCCCATGCACATTCGCAGCAAATATGAACAAAATGTTAAAAAGGAGCTCAGTTTTTTCCTTGAGTGGAGACGCCATGCTGACGTTCTCAACCAGAAGTATGGTAGTACCCGAGAGAGATTTGCTCTAAGGACATCCTGTGTTTCGTTGACAATCGCCTTGTTCCTTTGTAAGTTGCCTTAAATAATATTTTGAAATATTTCGCGATAGCTCAAAACTAAAGCTACCGTTATGTTTACTCGTATTATTAAGGTTAACATAAGTTGATATCAGCAATCGCCTTGTGGCCTAAAAGACTAGGCTAAAAATTTACCTTGAGCCCTGGCACGTAAGCTGAGACAATGCGTGAATTAAATGTCATTGTTTGGGCGAATTATGAAGAAAAAGAGGGTGTATCCCGTTGTCGGAGTGTTGTTATTACAAAACAGATTCAGGCCTACCATCTGACATGCCTTACTAGTGTTACCTAAAGTTTCCCATTTCCTACCAAAATGTGTTTACCGACAACTTGGCAAATCGTGGCCTTTTTCTGAAATGCAGTGTGAGGGTGTTTAGAACGTTTGTTTTGTTTTTGTGAATTCACCGTCTTTCACGAGAAATATTCAACAATTTGTACATTTTTCGAAGTGGAAACAGTGGGAGCCACAGCTGCCTTTTTCTGCGTGTATTATAATGTATTAAGAGGGTCTGTTTATTAAATATTGACATAAGGCTGAACTTTGTTCAAAGATTAAAAATAAAAAAGTATAGTCTGCGAGTTATGCCACCCTAGAAAATGTTATGTGAGATTACTTTTTCATTATTTTTTGTTTTAAGTGAAGCATTTTGTATTGCCCACTTACGGGCCACTCGAAAAGAAAAAAATCACTTTTTATGACAAAGACCTGAAAAGCAGGATGTTGAATCTGTTATCGTGTTGTGTATTTTACACGTCGGATGAACTTGACTATCGCGCTCTGTGTACAAGCAGAGTACCAAGCACGTGTAAATATTATGTATAGGCTCATACAGGGCAATGGAGAAAGACTATTCAAGTGTACTTACCGTATACACTTTCACCCATTATAGCATTTGAGTTGCACAAGAATGAAGTTCGTTACCGATTTGTGATGAATTGATAGGTCTTTCTGTTATTTTTTTCCCCAAAATATTTTCTTGTTTTATAAGAAAAGAAACTTACTGTGCATTTCGAGTATTATGGGCATCATCTGAAAATGATACCAATTTGTACTTAAAGACAAAAGATCACTTAAAGGTTCATGTACTTTCAGAGTAAAAGCTTGTTTTATAGTAAGAGCTGACTGACATTGACATAATTTAAGAGTGTGTGCTGTGTAGCATAATCCTGTGACGACACACAATTAAACAATTTAAGCCTAAAGTGTAAATCTTCCTTTGGTCCAGATGCATATTTACTGTAATAACTGATTTGTTTTGGTAAAAGAATTCATTTAAATAAGTGCTCGAGGAGATGTAATTTGGTAGGAAAATTCACTTACAGATATTTTAAGTGGAAGTGTTTTCATTGCCTGGTTGTGGTCATCACCAAGGGGTAGGAGGCATTGTAATTTCAGGAAAATTATGTATTGGCTAGCTTTGACAGGTCCACTCTCTATTTAAGAAAGAGGGATGACAATAATCCTTGTTCAATTAAGGTTGTGTCTAAACTAAAAAAAAATGCATTCCATCTTGAATTCTTTACTTGAACTGTTAGGTCCTTGAAAAGTGTATTCTAGTTTGATTTGAAGTTCATTGAAGCTTTTCCTAATGGTTAGTTAACATAAGGCCTCCTGTTTCTTATGAAAGTTTTTTTGATTCTTTGATGACTGTTTTCCTCTAGACCAAAGGTCCTCATTACTTTGACCTTCCAGTACAAAACCCGTCTGGATGATTATTTTCTGATATAATCATATTTGTTGAATCATGTTACAAATGTTAAAAGCAAACTTCTTGAATGTTTAAGAGTTTCATATTATTGTTAACTTATTCAAAGAAACCATGTTTAAGAAAGAAGATTACTTTTAAACACCATTTAATTATATTTATAATTAAACAAAAAGAGTGTTGTCTGAAAATGGTTCTCAAACTCATCTGTTTTGTTCAAGGGACAAGATTTTTGCTCACATATTGTTTTCACATTCTTGTCTAACTTTGTCCTATTTTTAGCAATAAATACAACATTCTTGAGTTAGTCAGCCCAACCCTAGTTTTACGTAACTGTTTTCTCTAAGCACAACAGATTATTAAACAGTAACTCCTTGATATCTTTTCTATTCTCTGTGTATCCCTTAGCACGATTTTTTTACCATAAACAAGTTTATTTTTCTGAAATAGAGCCATAAAAGATTGAATATTTTTGCTTCTTACTTCATAGTTTCATCTTTTCCTCTGCAGTAAAATTTAAAAACAGGGCGCCCTTGTGCCATTGCTAGTGGAAGATATGTTAAAGCCCACAAATTTAAGTGTCTTTAAGTTCTCTTATACATGTTTTATTTCAGTGTCAAGCTATTAAATATCTTCATATAAGGATTTTTGTTCTTCAAACAGTCTTTCTCACATAATGTTGATTTTTTCATTGGAGCAGACAATTTATGTATATTTTGCAGTGATGTTGAAAGGGAAAGATGACAAGGCCGCCTGCATATTTTGTTTCAAATTTTTACACAATGAAGAAAAAAGAGAAGAGGTTTAACTTGCCCGTACTTTGCTGTTTATATGCTACAAATGTCTGTATAACTTTGGTCTAGAAATTTTGTCTTAAAACTCAGGACATAACTGCAGTGGCTACACTTTTTAATATTATTTTGATTATTATTACTGTTATCATTATTATTGAAGTATACTTTATACTGCTTTTGGTCGAAGGATTTATAATAACAAAACGTAAGGTGAAATAATACATTTTCTCATGTTTTATTTTTATGTTAAGCTACAAAAATTATGACGAATTTTGGTTCAGAAGGAAGGGTATGTTTGGTGTGGAGGGGGGGGGGAGTTTTACTGTGATTCTTGCCTTTCATGTCTTTTGGGGGAATGTATTTAAGTTGAAACTGTTCATGAAATTTCAATATTTTCAATCAGGAAAAAGACTTCATCCTTGATTTCCCCAAATTTTTAAACAAATTGTGAAGATTAGGATATGATCAACCTTTTGCCTTATTCTTACTTCAAGCAATGTGCCATTTAACCGTGAATAATCACTAAGTACTGGTAATCTCGCAGCAAAGTACTTTTTACGAATAAATTCTCCTTCTCATATTGTTATCCCAGGGAGTTGCTATTTACTCTCAAGTTATCCAGACGCTCTTCTCATGCAAATTGCTTTTACCTTATCCTGCGAATATACTCCTTGGAGGTATTTTGTTGTCTTGTAATTTAATGCTTCAAACGGTATCAATTTTAATCACGGTTCACCCCACATACTAAAGGCGTAGGAACGTTCATTGCCGGGCAAAAAAGTGAGTTGACCATACTCTGGTATGAATGTACTCGTTTTGTGTCAATTGATACCCGCGAAATGATTCGTGAGAAAGAATGTCAACAGGTGTCCGGAAAGGAATAACATTGTGTACTTTCTTGGAAGAAAATAGAGAAGCCCAACTTTTGTAATGAGCGGCACAGATCAAAGAGACCGTGTTCATCACTTCTTTGTCATGCCTCCCTATATTTTGTTGAAGACGTACGTTACTTGTAGCTTGCGAAGTCGAAATGCTAATTTTTGCTTTACAAGTGGGTTAAGAGCGTCAGATCTGTTGCCAACAGCTCTTCAAAGGTGTGTGTGTGTGGGGGAGGGGGGGGGGAGGGATGACCTGGACCGAAAATGATTCACGCACAAAGCTCAAAAGTCGGAAAGTTCCAGCATCTTTGCACCCGAGGTCCGCTCAAGGTCCAAGGGGCCTTGAAACTTTATAGAGTCCACTTAAACTGTTGGGTATAACTCTGAAGCTTTTCTCTACGATTTCAATCCATTAAATGGCTGTTTCCACCATTTTCGAGTTTAACATTATTAAATCAGGTATTGGAATCAAACGATGTGTCTACTATTTTCATGAGGGTTCTAGAAAAAAAAGTGGTAAAGGGAGGCAAACGATATGACAGACCCACTTTCAAATGGAGAGGTGTCCCCCAGTCCCCACCTGTTGAAGGTCACGGGTGTGTAAACTCTAAGTATTTGCGCAAAATGTCGAGTTCAATTTCTTTAGGTGTATTCTTTGTAAAAGACCATCTTAAAAGCTAACCATGAAGGAATGACAACCAGAAATCCATGTTAAGTAGAGTGAGGTGGTGTTTTTAGCTTTTTATGTTTGGTGACCTTTTAACCGGCCAGTCTTCATGGCCTTAGCAACACTGAAGAGGTAAACCTGCGGAGAGAAATTAAAGCAATAGGCCTATGTTTGCTTCAATTTTCTTGGTGACCCTCCGAAATATTTCGCGACCCTACAAAGGGTCGCAAACCCCAGTTTGAATAACGAGTCTGTTGAAAAGTCCGGAAACTAGAGGAAGAGTTCCCCTTTTGAGACCGCCGATAATTTTTGATGACACACGGAGGACCTGGAACTGAGCAAAATGCAAGAGTAGGGTTCCTACGGGAATGCGGTTTGCATGTTTTTTTTCCCAGGAACCCCGAGCAGACTGTACATTTTTTTACCCTTAGGTCACGTCGATCCAGGCCTAAGCTTCATTTGTCATGGTTTCTATGGACATTAATAAATATCTCTCCCTTCTTCATGGGGCAAAATTCCGCCTGTTTTCATGTCAATACTCGGTACTCGGTGCTGAGGAACGTCATCTATTTAGGTCTCTGGCCGCGGGTCTCGTAGAAGCATAAAGAATGACGGTCCTCAAAAAAAAAAAAAAAAAAAAAAAAAAAAAAAAAAAAAAAGGGGATGGGGGGGGGAAATATACTAGTTATTCAGGGCTGCGGGAGGGCCGGGTTGGGGGGGGCACCCCCAATAACATTCAGTTTATACTGTTTCTTTGAAAAAATTATTTAAAATCATTTTATTAAAATAATATATTTATCGAAATCACAGCTGTGCCTGCGAACGGCCAAAACTAACCTTAAATGTCAAAATCCCGGAGCTGAATATGTACAATGACAATGAGACTTGCATATTCAATGCTGCAGAATAAACTCTAGAAGCATAATCTTTTTTACGAACGAGTTATACGTATCAAATTTTACGACTTGATCAATTTTGTATTTTATGCGTTTGATGTTAACGAAGTTAAGCACGAAAATCGGGGGCGCTATTACAAGAACAGTCAGGACATAACTCACCTGAAGACACTGTAGAAACTTCGGAAGGTTGAAAATTGTTTGGTTGTGGCTGGTGAAAGATATTAAGTGTTTCAAGTGAAGAAACTACCAAAGATAACTCTCTGGGTCACATTACGGTCATTATTTTGGCAAACTCAGAGCAGCAAACTCAACCACGGATCCCGGTGGAGGTTTAACCTCACTTCCCCTTTTCTTTATTTTTTGTAGTCGAATTTTGTCATTCGTTACTGATTAAAATGCTAAGTTTATATTTTCTGGATTATGGTTGTGCCTTTGAAAAGCCATCTGAATTAAACATGGCAGTGAAAACAACATTAAAGTCCTCAGGGAAAACAGTGTAGGCCCCTACCTACACAACCACTGACAGGAATAAACATCAAAGGCCCCACAGCCCAGAATGCCCATGCGGTAAGACTCCCATGGGGCGAGGAATACTGCATATAAAGCTTTTTTTTTCAATGTTTATAGGGGCGAGCCTTCTCCGTAGAAGCTCTTTCGGAGTTCTTTCCTCCCCCTTCCCGTCCGTTGATCCCAGGATTAGTGCGATCTGCCCGATTCCTGGATGCTCCTCGGACAAGTTTAATATGTTGAAGGTTCGTGGACATATAACCAAGACAAATTTTATTTCTTATTCGACAATGATAGTTTAAGATTCCCTAATGAAAAATATGGAACTATTTGAATATCTTTTACCATTCTTAAGAGACACATCTTCAAAGTCTGAGTTTCCTATTTGATATGCAAAAATTGTGATGTGGAATTTGCACATGCAGGTTCTGTATTTTATTTATAAATTGCTTGTAAATTACCTGTTAATTACTTACCAGCTAGTTTCTTGTGTAGTGTTTGATGGAAACATTTTTAAAGCAGTCAACAGCCACTTTTTAAATAACAAGCCATGGGGAAATGCCAACATTACAAATGTTCCGGGAATGAAGGTTAGCAAACGAAGGATAAAATAAGACATAACTCTCGAGTCCCTCATAAATTTGCTTACGTGTTCGTTATTATTTATAATATAAGTGTTACAACAGTAATTGTAAAATGGTCAATATTTGATAGATTTTTATGGGAATTGCTACATTTTTTTAACGTTTTTTAATGCTTATTCCTTCAACTAGGGAAGTATAACATGTAATGTCCACATAAAATTTAACAGACATATGTTGACATCAGTCAATCCTTCAGATAAAAATACTGTTTCTTTTTGTATAGAGCAGGGCAGTCTGGAAAAATTTTAAAACGTAACGGCAGAAGTAAGAGTGTGGTTAAACACCTAGTTAGGTCCGTAGTCCCTTTGGCTCCACTGCATGACCGTACGGGACTGGTTTTTTTCAGGGAGGGCGGTGATTTTGCCCGACTCCAGAGTCTGGAGTTTAGAATTTAACTGTCCAATTTTCTTCCCGACTGACAGACTGAGACAAAATATCTACCCGATTTAGTCAGGTTTCTGACATGGGGGGGGGGCGGCCGCCCCACCCTACTGGCCCACACGGCTATGCTCCATTGAAGATTAGTACACCAAAGAAGTAAGATCGTGAATATAAGATTTGCTTCATTTTACATTGAAAAATTACTCTATAGTACTACAAAATGCTGTTTCATATGAATGAGTTTTCTTTCTTCATGTGAATGAGTTTTTTTTTTGTTTAATTTTCTTTCCTTTTGTTACAGTAAATTGTGTGCAGTTAGTTACATTTTAAATTCTGTTATTTATCTTTTGGCGCTGAAAAGTTGTACGGCCGCTACCTGCCGTATCGAACCCGACTGCCCTTGAAGAGCATAGGCCCGTAGCCAAGGGGGGAGGGGCGAATACCCTCAGAATTTTTTCGCCCCCTAGAAAGTTTCAAGTTGCCATTTACTTAATACATTTTTACACATTTGGCCCCCTGACAAATTTTTCGCCCCTCCTGGAAGCCATTTTGTCCCCTTCCCCCTTCAGTATCCTGTCTGCCTGGAAGAGCCTATGCGAAAAGCGAAAACATGGATTTTAGTTTTAACAGTTAAAAAGCCGTTTCTTTGACAGTTGTTGTAATTCGTTGCATAATACTGATCATTATTTCGTTTACTTCAAATTATCTATATCCCATCCACTCTCTTCGTAATGCACCGGCTCAATTCATCATTAATGTTTTCGACCGAAGCAGTTTGTAAGAAAGACGAAAAACACTTTAATTTCGCGACTTTTCCTCGACTTTTGGAATTTGGATAATCCTTTTAGCCTCGTCCAGTCGTCTAGTTATCACACAAAAGGTTGTGTCTGAATACTTCTGCAACAGTCGAAGGTCGCGGCTGAACTTTTTCACTATGTGTTTAGAAAAAAATATTCCCTCCTTTGAGGCTTTGTAGATCAGTTCCCGGAATAATACCACCACGTAGAGAAGAAGGAAAATGGGATGAATCTTAACAAAAATATAAAACTAATCCCAAACCAACTGCAATCATGTCTTACAAGGGAGAGCACGGTATTCGATTAATCGTTATAATTTGTCATCTGATGTCAACCTATGGAAATTTGACACCGTGACGCCGCTCACTCTAGTGGTTGTAATCATTTTTGGGGGTATAAATGATCATTTTGAGAAATTGTAGGTTCAGCTCCCTTTTAAACAAATGAAAAAAGGTTCAGTTCTTTTTTTAATCAAATTAAAAAAAAAATAGAACATGTAAGTGTGGCAGTCTGAACAACCATGGTATAGAACCCATTCCACAGGTGCGATATTGCATTTTTCGGTTCAAACTTTACCTCAGAATTCAGAAACTCAATATAATTGGAAATTGAACGACAGTTTTGTTCTCTTGGCTCCGAAACCTACTAATTGTGAGAAGTTCCTTTCATACTTCAGATTTTCTGAATATTCAAGTAGAAGTGTGTGAACAATTCTAAGAAAGGACACCGACTGTTCAACCGGTTCGTTGAACAGGATTCACTTGTAGGAAGTTCATGTACACCTAAGAGCCAAGAAAAATAGTAAATTGTGTTAACAAATATTTTGACGATCATGGGAAACAATACAGCGGATATTACACCTCCCCCCCCCCCCTCAAAAAAGGGCCCAATATTCTTGATCATAGACCAGTTTCACAGCTTTAGATAGATAAAATATGGTTACAGAAGCACGCCTTCACACAAACAGTCGAGGTAGGCATCTCTCCCATTTACATATTGCACATAGGAATTCCGGTTGGGGCCAACCGTCCCGGGCCCGCTGTTTGCAAGTTCTTGGTAACGCATGCACTTAATCTTTTTTAATTTCCCGGTACGCTGTTCTGACGCATTTATGATTGCACCTTCTGCGGAAAGTGCTAAAAATGCCATTGTTATGATTCCCAGTATGATAAGTACATCCCATGACCTGGAAAATGAAATATAATAACTGAAAATTTTCCCGGTGAGGTCCCGGAATCTTGTCGTAGATGGTCATTTGGTGCCATCCTGGCTATTAGGGAGTTCACGGCCATGTCACTGGTTGGCATTGGTTGGCATAGAGCAAGCGCAACAGCAAATGCGTGTATGTTCGGTGTTGCGCGTGTAAACGCTTGTGCGATTGCACGCAGAAAATAGACGAATTGGAATCTACTTTGCATTGTGACGACAGTGTAAGCGCGCTTTACAAACTCTTTTAGCGACACGCAGTGACGTCTTTGTTTGTAAACAGTAAATGAGTCTATAGAGGTTCTTCACGTGACGTCATTGCGTTTCAGTTTGGCTTTCTGACCGTCACTGAACATGCGCAGTAGGTGTGTTATCGATTCGCGCGCACGACCAGACCTTAGTTACAATTGTTGTACAGTGGACGCCTGGCCGTCAAAATAGAGAGACGCGCAGCGCAGTGACGTCGGTGAAGAACCTCTATAGAGGTGTTTCACCGGCGTCACGTGATCGCGCGTCTCTTCGGTTGTTGGACATTTTGCCGGGCAAGCGTCTCTTGTGTCACAGTAGTATCTATGGTTATTCTGTGCGTGTGCTATTAATACGCTTACTGCACGTGTGCTGTGCCCTGCACTACTGGGCAGTCGCGTGACGTCACAAGAAATACCGCTATAGACCTTATGCATTGACGTCACACTGACGTCAATTTGGAGGAAAACAATGAAGCTCACGTGCACGAACGGCGTGGATTCGCACTCACGTGTAGTTGAATTACGCGTATATGATTGGTTGGCAAATCAGCTGTCTGCATTTGTTAGTGTAACTTGCAACGATACGCGCTTTTCCTCCAAAGGAGGGAGCACTTTCTGCTCTGAGACATCATATGCATAAGGTTTATATGTGAGGGTTTCGCTTTCACAAACAGCCCCTTGCTTCAAACTCTGGATCAGTTCCTGATCACGCATTATGAGACTGGTTACTTGCGTCGACTTAGCCATTGTTCAAACAGTGTAATTCCCCCTTGGCGACGGTAGTTCGTGTTGTTGCATGAGGGTATTGTATATTCTATACCTACCTTGGAATAATTTACTCGGATGACGAGGATTTAGAGGTTTTTCAGATCCCTCAAAATATCTCCTCAACCCAAACGGTCCATGTAGCTTGTACAATGAAGTCCCTCAAGCTTGAATCCCACCAACAGCGAGTCCCTGCTCCTGGGATTATGGGTGCTTGCTCAACCACATCGCTTATTGTTCCATAGCGGGATGGTGCGACAACTCTCCGCCACATGTGAAGGGCTTATTATTGCCCATCTCTGATGAAAACAATTTGCTATTACCTTCCCTCGACCAATTATTTTTTTTTCGAAAATGTCTTCAGGAATGTCAAATCAAGAGTGAGGTGATAATCAAGGGTGGTGTACATAACGAAGACTTATTGACATAATTCAGACATATTTAGCAAGGCTTTCGACACTGGAAAACGCGTTTTACCCTTCTTCAAATTGTTAGGTACAGTTTCACCCAGCTTGCTCATAGGTCTATCATAGTAACTTTCAAATATTAAAATATTTAGCGTTGCATATGTAGCAATATTTTTGAATGTCTGTCCCAATAGTGATGGAGGGGCTTTTGAACTCCTCCCGTCATTTTACGTAAAATTACAGGGACGCAGTTTGGGCGAAATCTCTAAACTGGGCAGTTTGTGACATCTACGGGGAGCGTTCAGAGGTACCCCTACTGCCTAATATAGTTGGCACCCGTGGCAGAGCCTTAGACATGGATGCCGTCCTGTGGGAAGTGTCTAGGAGTTTGCCCCCCGGAGAACGAGTATTGCTCCTGCACCCACACTGACTGCACTAGTATGTACGTCAAGAGACGTACAGACTCAACAACAGCTGTGACGGTACGGTAACTAAGGAGTTACTAGGTTGACATTCTTGAATGGCGAATCTTCATTAAAGGCAATAGGCAGTTGCCCCAAAATTTGCTTTGAAAAATCAGCAAACTTGCAAATCTCTTCTTATTGCATTAGAAGCACCTCTGAAGACATAACTATTACAAACAATAGGTAAAGCAAGGAGAAATTCTCCTTGAATTTCACAATTCACTCTGGTAACAAAAATACTGTTACATGATCAAAATAGGCCATTCATGAACTAGAGTGACCGGGCGTACTAACTCTGATTGGGATGACTTCATTTTCCCTTTAATAAAATATTTAGAAATACTCATTATTCGGTGATTTTTTTTCGGCTGTGATGCCATTTGACGATACCCGTGTAAGTCTTGTACCCTTCCCCCTTAGCACACAACTGGAAGCACCACCACGGTTGTCACGTATCGTGGGCCAGCGGAGGAAACTTTCGTCAAAACTACCTCCTAGATTGTCGACAATCTCACATTCTAGACCTTGTATGACTAAGTGGCATCTAAAAGCTAAACATTTTTTTACTTTGAAATTTAATGCTGTAAAACTTCAGCCTGGTTCAAAAGAAAAGAGGTAAACCTGGAAAATTTATACAGCAAGATCAGTGGTACTGGAAGACAAATCTTAAGCTACTGTTCAAGGTTATTCACTTTGGTATGTAATTGACCGTCACCATATGCATTTTCCACTATTTTTACAAAAACATGCTGTGGCGCAGTGTAAGAAACTGTATTAACGAGTTCTTAGCTTTCAACAGACTTCATGTGTGTCCGGTGTATAATATTAAAGCGTATAGGCCTATCTACCTATCAGGGATGTGGCCTTTCAACTAAAACAACCAACTCGAAAGGGATCGATTGAGATCCCCTAATGAAAAATTTGTTGGAATAGGTTAGATATTTCACCGTTTTTTATATAGCTATCCACGGTTTGAGCATTTTGAGATTCCTCAATACATATGCCAGAAAGGTGTTCCTGCCTATGCAAAAATCTTGATGCGGGTGTTACACAGAATCTGTATTTCTTTCGTTAACCATTTATAAATTATCTCTTTATTAAAGGGAAATATTGCGTTTGTTTTACAGAAAATTTTCATATTTTTTAAACCAATGTTAGTAGATACAGAATGAAAGACATTTCAAAATAAGGCAGTACGGTACCTTTCTTTTCAGGGAATAAGGTTCGCACAGGAAGAAATTCCGTTATATGTTGCGCAAAAGTAATTTGTTCACCCAAACTTTTAAAAATTTAAATGATGCAACATTTGTTACTCTTTTAATACACATTGTTCTGAGGAGATAAAGCTATTGATTGAGTTTATTGGTGAGACTGAATGGTTTAATAATGATTTAAGGTAGCTTCTTTATTTGACATATTGGTGCATTTTAAACGCAATATTTCCCTTTAAGTTACCAAATAGTTTTTTGTTTGATGTTTAATGTGGACATTTTCAAAGAAGTCAATAGACTCATTCAGTGTTTACAAACAAAGACGTCACTGCGTGTCGGTAAAAGAGTTTGTAAGGTGCGCTTACACTGTCGTCACAATGCAAAGTAGATTCCAATTCGTCTACTTTCTGCGTGCAATCGCACAAGCGTTTACACGCGCAACACTGAACATACACGCATTTGCTTTTGCGCATGCTCTATGCCAACCAATGCCAACCAGTGACGTAACCCTGAACACCCTAATAGCTACTTCCAAAATAAACTCGTCAGGCTGTCAGGTCTTGTCATCATTACAAGTGTCCTTTAAATAAAGGTTAAGCATGCAAAGATTAACATAAGACATATCTTATGAGTCTCCCTTTCTGCATCACACATTTGCATATGTAGCTCATATTTAGTCATAATGTAGTCGCAAAACAATAATCATCTTGTAAATTGGTCGATATTTGATGAGGCTGTAGCTTTTTTAACGTTTTAATGCTTTCTATCTCAAAGTATATATGACAGTTACATATCCTCAGATCTGTAACACAACATCATTTATTATCTATCATTGGAGAACCCAATATTTGCAAAAAGATCTTCATTCGTAAGGGCGAGTAATCTCACACGTAGACTTTCATCATGAGGGCGGGTACTTCCCTGGACAATTCGGAAAAATTACCTGTTAAATGTGATTTCTCCGATACTTAAGACCTTTAAATCATTATCAGGGTCATGAAATTCTCAGCATGTTTAGTATATTTCAGGTATCAATTATCAAACACCTTTTTTAAATTTCAGGGGAGTTGCGCCTTTCCCTCCATGCAGAAAACGGCTCTGTATTACGTGCATGGTACTCTGTTAAAATTGCATAGCGTCCAAAGGGTCTTCACGAGACATCTTTTAGGCGGGTCTGTTCAGCTGCAATTGTCATTCTTACTCATACCTTTTTTCACAATATAAGATTCTTCAGGTCTGTTTTACAGCTGGCCAGGGTCAGAGGGTAGAGGGTAGAGAAAACATGACTTGCACATTCCGAGTGCAAGTGCGTTCAGAGTTTATTTAATAGATGTCATTGATTTAGATGCAGCCGTCTAGATGGACTGTCTCTAGGATGGCTTACTGCTGACTGCAGGGAAAACTATTTGTGTGAAGCCCTTTAAGATCTCGGAGATAAAGCGCTGTATAAAAACCGAATATTAAAGACATTTTCCAGTGGCATTTCACAAGGGTCTTACGTGAAAGAGAAAAATTTTCCAATTCATGCCCTCCAAACCCTGTCTCAATATTATTTTCCTAACTCAAGACATCTCATTTTGAAGAGTGCTTATTTTTGTCAAAAAAAAATACCTCCAGTTCTCATCAAGGTCACAGATTGTTATGTAAAGTGGGCACATTGCCTCAGATTCCCTTTTGTTTTTCTTTATAATTGAATGTCCTGTTTGTCCTTGAAATTTGATACTGTTGGAATGTTTGAATATGTTTCCATGTAGATTTAGCACGAATCTACACCATATGGACCGCATAACAAACAAAGTTGCTAAATATTCCCTACAGCGGCATTAATATCATAAAGAAATTCCATTCAATGTCAAATTAATGTGCCGCGATGACATCAAAGTTTTCCCATAATGCACTTCATCTTCAGAAAAAATTGCAGTTCTTTGAAAATTTACATCTCCCAAACGCTACAAGCAATTGGGATGCGGTTTTCACCTCCTAAAAGAAAAAAAATTTCTGCATTTTTTGAAATTACTGAATTTTGTCTCTGGAAAATGCCTTAAAAAGTATTATTTCATATACGCCTACGTCATACTCCTGTTTTTGAAGTATGGTGGGATGTGTATTGTGTTGTGTTAGGCGACAAACTAATTTACCGCTCCAGCCGGAAAAAATCTCGATTTGCGCCACTGAATTACCGTCATTTACTGCAAACTCCGTTCCATATCATATTGCAATTGAATTTATACCTCACTTAAAGGGCAAATCTCGTCATCCCAAACAGTTCCAGTCCTTCCAACCATGCAACTTTTAGCTCCTCCTATAACTGTATAATGCTCCTCCTTGTACAGAAACAAACCTATTTTATTGCTTAAGGCCATGTCCTGATGAGCATAGGCTGTAATGTGTACTCCAAGCAATCGCTCTGCACTGTGTGGAATGTGAGCTACTCTGCATCTTTTGAATTTTCAAACTTTGCTGTCAATCAAGAGTAGTCACCAACTGAGAATTTTGATACCCCCACACTAAAAATATCCTTTGGGGAGACGAGTACATGTCTTAAAGTGACCCAAGGCTACAGTTTAGGAATATAGAACATTGAAAGTACAGTACATAAAACAGAAGTTGCCGGCAACATTTCTTTACCACTAGAAGCGACCGAGGCTCGTAGGTGAGACCCAAGTTCGATGACTTCTCTTAGACCGTGTCTATAAGGATCGATCTCGCCGTTACGTAATCATATATTATCCACGTGACCCTTAATTTACATGCCTTTCTTTATCTGTTTATCTGTTTTATTGACATATTCTTGGCAGTAACATATGCTTGAAGATATACTGGACACAAACAAACTTCTATACTCTGCTACCATATTTTGATAAGGACTTACACGGAATGTAAAGGCCGCGGAGGACAGTGAGGAGTGCACACTGATCAGGCGTGTAGCCAGACCAGGGAGTTGCTATTTACTCCCTGGCCAGACAAGGTACTAATTGAGTGCAAAATAGGTGTCAAGGGGCGAAACATTTTTTAGGAGGCGCAATACACTGAATTGTGTTAAAGCGTTTGTGATTTTTAATTTTGTAGGGGGCTAAAAAAATTCTATAGTGTGCCTCCTACTGTCCTAGCTGCCCTTCTGGATACAAGCTTCTCACTGATACCGTACGGGCTAAAGCTGTCTTTGCCTCCCGACGGTGTCCATGAAGCATCACATAATATTCAGTAAATGACTGTCTTTTAGATAAACCAAAAAAATTTTCCTCTCACATGACACCTGTCCGAAATAATTGTAGCTAATTTCCTACCCTAAATAAAGCAAATTTAAGGTTTTTTCTAGAAGGATATTATTTTGACTTCAAAATAATTGTTATTAGAAGCATTAACTGGTCATTACCAGCTATATCGACGAAATAATACCCTACTTTTAGCCGTTAACAACTTAATCCCGTCGTCCAAAATTGTATCAAAAAATCTGTTGAGACAAACGACCGGAAAAGACATCCTTAGTGAGGCATGTTTGGGGGTTTAATTGAGAGAGATCTTGCGGCTTATCTTATATGAATATAAGCCACATCGATATTCTTGAGAGAGAATATTGCTGTTTACCGGTGCTATGAACCAAGTGAAGAAGGAGGTGCTAAAACTGTTGAAAAAGGATGCTTAGGCTTATAATTCGGGAGGTTGGGTTCTGTTTCCTGGGCATTTAGCTGTCGTTGGGCAATGCACAGGGATATCCACTTGATCTCACTCCCTTATTGGGAGTTACGCGACGCGAGGCGACGCGAATCTTTTATTGATGGCTGTTGATGACAGTCTGTGAAGTAAAAGAGGTGGCCATAAAAGTTTGAATTTAGGGCACAAATACAGGCTACCTGAACTTTATAAGTTAAGAAACCCTTTAGATTGAAATGGATTTCTAGGTGACTTTATGGCTCATAACTCCCACGATTATAGTAGGGTCTAAAGCCACTTGTTTCCTGGTTCACTGGACTTCACTTCTTAACCTGTTCTTTGGCTTGTAATTATTGAATATACTTCTAAACCTATACAAATCTATGTTTCTTTTTCTCCCATTAAAAGAAACCCAAGGTACTTCAAATCGCCTTTCGCTTTAAGCCTTAATTTAATAAATTCGATTGCAATTTTCAGTTTCGACTTAAAGAAATTTTGCAGGACAAAGAAACTTTTCACCAAAAGATTTTGAGTGGCTCAGTTTCTTCATCTATTGAATTGTATTTTAATCTTGAATACATCTATTACAACTCTCATTAAAGAAAATAAATGTACGATTTCGAGTTTTACTATTAAATAGTTGTTTCTGAATGATCTATTGTAATATTATTCTTAAAACAATATAGAAGCATTAAGAACACGCGATTTCACATGGCCTTTCTTTGATCATTAACCGATTTCCATAACTTCCTTATGGAAGACAAAGCAAAGTTTGTTTTAACAGCCTTTGGAAACTTAAAAGAAATTGTGTTGTTTGTTTTTTTTATTTGCAGCTACAGTGCTGGTTATCAGACGAAGATTATTTATTGATAGGAAGCAAACTTTGTTGAAATACTTAATGTTACTGAGTGCCTTGTAAAGCTTCATTAAATGTTGGGAATGACTATCTAATTTAAAATAATTTCGAGGCAACCACATGGGTGGATTTATACGGAAGAAAGATTTTATGTGCAGGTCAGGGTTTCAAGACAAATATGTACTTAGTTAAAAACAAAAATCAAGTTGTCATGGTTTTATCAGCTCTGCTGTCACTTTTGTCTACAGTACAGTTTTAACTTTTGAAAACATTTGCATCTTACTATCAGGAAGTCCAAAACCTGATTCAAGTATCTCTCATAAGTTGGTTACATATCGAAACGGCCACAATATCAGTAGAGATGGTACCTCCATAATAGTGCTTTTCGTTACATATCATTTAAACGCCAAAAATAAATAAATAAAAATAAAAAAATAAATGAAGAAGGGAGGTCTTGCATGCGCAAAACGATTAAATTCATCTTGAGCTGATAGGTTAAGAATTTTGCTCTGAATGTAGATAATGTCGTTGAAAATGTTTGTTGTAATTTTAGCGGTTGTTTTCTACAACAACAGAGGAAAGACATATTAAACAACTGACGTGTAGTCTATGTTTTCAAGCTTTCGCTGACGTACTTCTGAAGATCAGTACATTAATAAAAACACAGTGTTTTACACTCTAAAAAAGGTCTGGTCAAATTTGAACCAAATCTGATCAGAGGGGCACCGAATAGAAATCTGATCAATTATTTGACTTGATTTGGTTCAGAAATGATCAGAATCGGTTCATTTTTGACCCGGATCTAGTCAAATTTTTGACCAGCTTCCTGTTCGGTGCCCCTCTGATCAGACCTTTTTTAGAGGGTACGCATACATAAATAGGTAACGATGCATATATAGGTAATGATACATAAATGGGTAACGATATATCTACATGGGTCACGATAACTTATTAATGAAATACAGTAATAATAACCAATCTTAGTCGTAACTTTCGCTAAACAAACACTTTTTTCGAGTTAAGCAGAAGGAAACTCGAAATGCACAACTTTTGTCATATGAATCTACAGGATTGTCTGCGAGTCAAATTCACATGGAAATGGATAAAAAAATTATATCAGTAACTGAAAATTTAATCTGATGTGGCTTATTTATTCAAGTTTATAAAACAGAAGAGGTTTTTTTATTGTTTCCTTGAAATGTTTTTATGAACAGTAAAAACATCTATGAAGAAGAAGCATGAATATACTTATGCAAAGTTATAGAGTAGGCCTAAATGACGCCATGCTATTTGAGTTAAGTCAATTTGTTATTCTTAAAACACCATGTATCAAAAATATAAATTCCCATAGCTTCTTATTATTTCTTTTGCGGATCGCCTCCAAATTATCAGTTACCGTACAATTTTCTTAACCAATCACACGCTAGGGGGAGGTTGGAGTAACCACTGTAAAAAGTATTTTCAACAGTTAAACACTACCGGTATAAGTTAAGCAAATAAACGCATTTTACAATTTGTACGTGTTAAGTATTTAAACATATTTAAATACAGGAGCAGATAAGTATTTAGAATATGTGTAACTTCTTCAAACGTATAGTGTTCACAGCAGGTCTTTTCAAGTTTAACTTTCAAAGTTATTTTAGATAAAGAAATATCACTTGTACTCAATTGCCATAAAAGTGCATTTCACTCCTTACATTATAAAATACTTGTGATGTATGACCACAGGGGGACTTCCATCGATGCAATGTGTAGACGCATGGGCTATGATATACTGCACTTTTGTATAGTAAGTACGTCAGAAAATGGCTAACAAGATAGGATAAAAGTTACCTAACAAAAACTATAGGGCTAAGCCGATCATCGGAAGAAATCATGAGGGTTCAGCCGATGTTAAATACATCAGCAAAAACATCGAATCGATAAAAGAGCCACCGTTTAAACCAATTTACGTTACCAATGTTGAAACAAAAGAGGGAAGAATTTTGCAGAAGAACATTTCGTTCCCCTTAAAATTGAGTGGAAGTTATTTTTCATGACAACAGTTTCGGGACCAACCAAAATCAACCATTATTTCTCTACGGCCAAATGTAAACCGTAAACCTCACTGACAATGAAGACAGAGTTATATCGTTAGAGTTAAAATGTCAAATAACATAAATTTTTAAAAAACTTCAAAAAAGTGAAAAAAAAAAATCGGAATCGGATCGAACATGGGCTGATATCATAGAAAGGGTTCAGTTCATGTAGCCAGCCGGTGAAAGATGTATCGTCAGTTCGTTGAGCCTCAATGAATACATTTGCCCTTAAACTGTTAAACAGTTAGATAACCCATCTTATGATCTAGAGTTTTCCGATGAATTGTAGGTGGGTAAATGACTCTCTCAGAAGCTCCTCATTAGCTATCCTTCCAAACTCTAATTAGTTCCCAATGGAAATAATCTTTACCTCTTTTTGGACCAAACAAATGAATGTGGTTACACAACTTGATTAATCTTACGGTGGAAAGATGTTCTTCCTACGTGTTCATTACCTTAATTATTTTTTTTTTTTTTTTTTTTTTTTTTTTTTTTTTTTTTTTTTTTTTTTTTTTTTTTTTTTTTTGT
>WURT03000025.1:946029-969564 GCA_009936505.3 Holothuria glaberrima
AAGGTTTTTCTAGGGTGTTAAATTCGTAGGGTAACCTCCTCCGCCGGGATTCCCCTTGAATTAGTGGTCCGCTACCTACAGTGATACATGCTTGGTATTAGGTATTTGTATACTCGATATCGCAACGAGCTATAGGCAAATCTTCCTCTCCACAACCCTCCACGCTTGATGGACCATATCATGCAAACCGACCCAGCCTGTCCACTTACTGTGTAAAACAGTGGGTATGTTGGGCTTATTAAGCGTTATAGACGCTTTCTTTCAATTTTAGGAATAGCGCCGTCATTTATATTTGTTCACAATGCCAAGGCAAACCTTAAGAAATCGGGACACGTTGAGAGGCACGATATCTGCAGGGTTGAGATTCCAGTACTACACTACACTCAGTTCATACTTATATTCAAATGATGCTTTCGTCGTTGATCGCAATATCAAAACCAAGTTGTAGTAAACAAAGTAGCGGCTACAAATTTTAAATTTCTGTATTTAACTTGAGACCTAACTCCTTCCAGATTTGACTGTACGGGGAAACTATCCTGTTTGTCGGGAAATTATTATATAATATAAAAAGTTATTACAAATTAAGATTCTTGTGTCGGGAAGTGATATTTAACACACTCTTAGGTAGACACTGACTTTTAAAGAAATCCAGACTGTAAATAAAATAGATGTACCATTTTTCATAATTGTCTGCCATGAAATATCCAACACTGAAATAAAGCTATTTGGAATGTGACGCAACTCAACCTGATTGCTCGTCTGGGTTTAGTTGTACTGAGGTATTCCAAGTCAGCTGGGTTGGGCCCCGGGTCGGATATGATGTTAGCCACGCAATACATCATGTAATTGTCAAGTTTGATTTGACTCCTGCCATCTCCATCTTTTAGTTCGATAAAACGATTACATGTTTACAGACATGATTTATAAAAGCAGTTACATTCCCTCAATTATATTCTAGAAATGTCCATTGGCAGCTAATACATTGGCCGACACACACTTTTGAACATTTGAAGCTTTGACCAACTATGGGAGATCCATTTTAAAGACTTAAAGGTGACTGAAACTCCAATCAATTCCTCGAATAAAAAAGCAGAGCTGATGGATCCAATGTATATCACAATTTAAATGAGAAAATGAGAAAAGTAGTTGCCAAAACCGTTCCTCCACTGACCTAACTGTAGTGCGGTCGTATCTACCTTAGGAATGAGTTGCCAGTGAGAACGTAGATGGGGTGAGAAATTAAAAAGCACAACAACATCCTCAAATCAACCTACGTGCTGATTTATTTGCTGTAACCAACACTGTCACAAATGGCCTTACTGAATAGTACAATTTCACTGTAAATGAGATACAAAAAAGGAGAGAATTCAACAACATCCTTCAGTCACCTGGTTAAGATGCTACATTATGCATGCTAGATTAAAGGGAAATATTGCGTTAAAATGCACCAGCAGGGCATACAAACAAAATGCCGTTAATAACCGTCTCATCAGTAAACTCTAGCAATAACTTTATCTCCTCAAACGATCATGCATTACATGAGTAACGGATGTTGCATCATTTCAAAAATTCAAATGATGTTGCATAATTTGAATTTTTGAAAGTTCGCGTGAACAAATTATTGTGTATCAAAGAACTAAATTTCTTCCTATGAGGGCCTTATATATTGCTTGAAAAGAAAGCGCCCTCATTTTGAAATGTCTATCATTCTATATCTGTTAACATTGGTTAAAAAATATGAAAATTTTCTGTTAAATAAACGCAATATTTCCCGTTAATATCTCTACAGTCAAAACTGGTAATAGGTCTGTCAGGCCATGGAGCTATTACGTAATAGCTCCATGGTCAGACACTTCGAAGGCCAAGCCAAGCGTCATAAACACACAAACACACATACATACACACGCCATTGTGACTGCATTGATTTGCGATAAAAACGTTTTTAACAGGGGTTTCCATTAAGAATATAATGACTTTAAAACAACAATTACATTTTCTCTACTTCCCAAACACCTCAAGCACCACTTATCCGTATACAATGGCCTCTAAGTGACATCTCAAGTTTTCACAATAAAGCTTTTGCATATTGTGATCTATGAAGTAGAAAATGGCCATCCTCTCAAGTTGGTCATTCGGCGTCAAACACCAAGTTGATATTCATGTTCACGATCTAACAAAGTCACGACGAAAGCGAAGCACTTTTACAGCAATGGAAATAATCATAATTATACCACAGGTATTACTGTAGTCACCTCTACAGTCGTTCGCCACCATTTCATTTTTACAAAATGTAATATTGATAGTAGTTTATAGAAATCAAGTGCAGCATTAATTTGTTATAGATTTTCAAACAAACAAACAGTTACCTTAAAGACAATTGTATGTTTCTGTTGTTGAAATACCCCTGCCGCCTTAAATTTTACACAATGTACTGAGAAATGTATTCATACTCGTATTCGTATTCGAGTACATTTTCTGTACTCGCACTCGTAGTCATGGCTTTGCACTTGTACTGAAGGCCTTGTACTCTACTATACTCGGGAGTTTGTAATCGCACTACAAGTCTGTGAAAAAGGCATGACAGTATAATGTGAGTTATGAATTGTTGAAATAGACCCTTTAAATAATAAAAAATAAAATGCCATACCCACATATGTTCTTAAGCCTACTGACTGGTGAGCCTATTCCAAAATGGTAGTGGTCACACTTAATTGGACTTGTGATGAACTACGTGTACTAGGGCGTTTGTCTTGATTGCCGGTGGCATTCAAAGAGCAGGATATAGAAACCGATACCCTGCTCTATGGTGCCATTATATACCATTAAGCCGTGCGTAATTTCAAAATTTCCCCTGAAACCCCATCCCCACAGACTTACAGAGATTTAATACATTTGACGATAGTAAGTTCGAACTTTGCCCTCACCAAGTTAGACAGCCCTTTTTTTGTAAAATGCTGAATCCGTCCTTGACTAAGACTGTTTCCTGTTGGGGGGGGGGGGGAAATAAAAATCTTTGCCATGAAGAGAGATTCATCTATCCTCTCTGTTAAGGAGAGGAATTAAGTAGAGTAAGCATATGTACTTTTTGTTGTCTGAAGGCATGAAATCTAGTGTTTAAATTCAGTTCTTTTTCATAATTGAAAATGGATGAGGAAAAAGATCACTAGAACCTATAACCAGGGAGTTGTTATTTTCAGCTCCCTGCTATAACCCATTTACAACTTATTACGGCAATTCCCATACATAGCAGATAATTTGAATAAAGAGAGAGCGCCATTAACCCCTAACAGTGTGCGAAAATTTAGCAGTTTTACAGCGTATGAGGTAGCTGGAGTTGACTTGAAATTACGGATTAAAAATAAAATTCCAACTTAATTAGATTAAACTGACATCAAATTAAATTCAAAATCTGCCCAAATCAGCTCGTCTATCTTAAAGGGATATTTCATATTGCGTTGAGGAAATTTTCCGATTTCTTACTTTAAGTGCGCGAAATTCTATTCATTCCTGCTATTTTTCTTATAGTTATGGGTGAAACGTGGACAGCCGTTTACGCGAGGCGATTGAACCAGGAATCTGTCCAAGTGGTAGCTTCACCATGATTTAACGTCGGGGTCTAACCCTTCGTATACTTAATGCATGATGTAAAATTGGGCAAAATGTTGTTCCTGTTAGTCCTTTTTTCAAAGATATTGTAAGATAATTGGGCCAATCGCCTTAGCGAAGGCTTAGTATGGGATCTTGGGGTGTAGCTCCAAACAGAAAGAAAACATTCAGACTTCAAGTTGATTTGTTCTGGTGATTGTATTTGATTAGACTCCTTTCCCAAAGAGATGATCAACGTTGATTAGACTTAAGAGGCCGGCCATATTACAAAAACAAATCACATATTTACAAGTAACAGGTGTTTCGTCTGAGAAGTCTAGATCACGAGTGTGAGCTTACGAGGCTTGGGCTTCCAAGCCCTTGTGTGTCTCGTGGCTACCTAAGAAATCACGGAATTAAATGCAGTCCCCTGATTAGGTAAAAGTTGTGACGCATCCTAAACGTAAATATTAATCAGTACAACAATTTTGTATGACCAATGAGGAGGATGCAGAAAGTAAAATTGGCCACACCCAGGGAAATATGCAACACAGCTTCCACGTGGAACTAAGATGTGGCGTGGGAATTAAACGTGACAGGAAACGGGAAGGGACCTGGGGATCTAGGACAAAAGGAAGTATACCCGTAAACAACAAGATGGCGTCCACCTCGATCCATAATGAAATGTGTACTAGCTATACTACATGACAATATTATACAACGGTACATACAAGTCTAAAGATGACAGACTGGTTTCCCATAGAGAAAAATCGTGAGAAGGCGGTAGGCGAGATTTTTCCCCCAGAACGAATGGATCCAACTACCAGTTTTTACCCTAACCCTAACCTTGTCCCTAATGTTAGCATCATTTTTTATAATTCCTATGGAAATTTTCAAAAGTCGCCCTGCCCCATGAGAAAAAATCCCCATGCCGGGAGGACGATCACTGGTCAGTAATTTTGACAACGATGGTCTCTTATTATTGTAAATGCTTTACTACTCTGGATATCGTTCATTCTAAGCAGTGTTTCTCAATGTATTTTATTGGCGAGATAATTTTACTTCCCCACCTGTGTTACTTCATACAAATACTAAACTATATATGAACGTGTGATGACTAATGTCATGCTAACAGACTTAGACTATTTATGGGTTAGTTACCTTATTTTTTTCGAATCACTTAGTTTCTTGCATATTAAATTTTATCGTGCTAATAACGGGTAAGTATATCGTTTAGGTTATAGAGCTCGCTATAGTATGCGCGCAGACATCCTGTACATATAAACAGAGGATCACGTGACCAAAGTGTCCTCACCTTTTAAACAAATTTAGGTCTACCAAAATGGCAGACTGGCAGATGAATCTGCAATATTTCAGGCAAAATACAAACATGGATCGAAAACAATATCAAAGTGCGTTAATTTAACCAGAGTTGCATTTTATCGAAAATCGCCCAAGTTTCCCGCATAATCCGTCTATACTAAACTAAGTTGAGCAACTCCAAACTTTACACAGTTGAAAAAGGACAAAGTCATATTTGTAAGCCAACCGTGTTCGTCTAGTGGCAATACTCTACGCCTAGGACATTAGTTTATGGTGTTCTCTCCACATCATCGAATAAGACCCATAGGAATTGAAATGAGCTCTTCTTATCAGGCTCCAAGGAGTGTCACTTTCCATAACCTTGCAGGTTTAGGAGTTTGGTAGCTATGTTTAATAAAATAGATAAATAATAACAATAGTGAACATTTATAATGAGATAAAATTCAAAAGGCTGTAAAGCGCACAGATTTGTAATATATTTGGATTTATCACATTGATCTAAGTGAAAATTTAAGAATTAGCTTAAATCTTCTTGTATATATGACTTACAAAAGGGAAAAGCACAAACAGTTCAGATCAGAATCAACTTTTCCTTTGATTGTTCAATAAAGATGGAATAAGCTGTAAATGCCAGTCTGTTTTATTTCAATGACCACCTACCAAAAATAGCGGGTTTTACGTTACTATTGCCCACCACCGTTAGTTAGTCTTGTTTCAGTCGTTTATCGATTAATCCTCTTGGCTCCACTTAAGTGACGTGCGCCATTTCGTCGGTATGGTTTCACTTTTCACCTTGGGATGGTGAAGGCTGTAATGAAAAATAACATAATTTAATAGCATAATGGTACTAACCAAAGATATTGTAAGCGAAGTGAAGATAACATTTTCAAAATGGAGAATTGTTTCCCCAAGGAGGACAAATGTAGGGGAGGAAGTGCTGCATACTACATAACCGTTTCAACGACAAATATATGTGTGAATGTTCATACAAGTACAACTACTTAATTCGGAATATTATTAACTCTAAAAAGGTATCACTCCTCAGCATATTCCATTTATCAGGAAAATTTAATGTTACAATGCAACCGCTAACATGATCCGCAGTCTTCCCCTACAGCCCACATGCATCATTAAATCTTTAATAAGAAAAGCTTTATAGGCTATAACAACAAGTTACTAAACTAATGACTTTTGTAGACTTTTCAATGCGCATCCAACTCTAACGCCAGTTCGGAGCATCTTTCTGTATATACACCACAATGACCAACTTCCCCATGATTTGAATTCGTTTTTCTACCCAAACAGCACTCATCATAACTATCCTAAAAGGGGAAGAGATAATCTGATACAACCTTTCACACGAACAAGCTAGGTTTGCTCACTCTCACGTGAGAAGTTATGGTGTACACCTCTGGAATTCCCTTGATGCTAAATTACGAAATTCCCCTAATATTAATTTGTTTAAGAAGTACTTCAAACAATTTCTGTTCTCCTTAATCTTTTTTTAATTTGTTTCTTTTGTATTATGACCCTTAAACTCCTTACGATTCATTGCTGCACTTTTCTGTACATAGCTGCATTGTTTTGTTTTACTTTTGAATGAAAACCTCTGGATTGGACAGACTAGAAAAGCTTTTAGCTTTATATGGTTCCGTTTTTTCTTTTGTTACGTACGGTAATTATTTGTCTGCATTTCATTTTGTATAAACAAGTGTATGTATTGCAATTGAAAAATAAATGAAACGAAACGAAAAGAGATAGTTAAATGCTCCATCCTGATGGTCACAACTTTGCAAATTTCCTCAGAGCTTCTGCAGGGTTCGCCCCTCGTCCCCCACCTGCATGGGCCCTGTGCTATGACCACACGCCCATAGGATAGCGCCTCGCACTCTGTTGTCGTCTTCTGCCGGCTCAGTATTTGGTGTTGATGTGCCGTTTCGGTAAACACTGTGCCCCTAGTTACCCCCACTTCGAAAAGTCTCGCAACCCCACACTTTTCTGGATTCTGTTTTTCCTGTAAATTAGAATTTGACGCTTACTATCCCTATGAAAGACAATAGTCTTGCCCTCACGATAAACAGATAAGAAGCTAAGTCGACGTCGTTTTTCATTTTATTTATTTTTTTTTTTTTATTTCTCATGTTTTTTTTTTGTGACCGAATTATCAGAGATTCACTTTTCTATTGGAAGGTTAGCTAGGTAAATAATGAAAAAATAAATGATATAATGAACTCTTCTCACTCTTCTGTCTACAGTTTAGATAGTTCTTATTTTATTGCAAAGACGAAAAGATGAAATCACGTTTTAACTTCTCGCACATTCGTTTTCTTTTGAATTACTCATTTGCCATCTGAAAACGTTCTGGAAATCTTGCAGCTTTTAAGTATCCTAAAGCTTTGTCTCTTACACGCTTTAGTAAATTTTAACCAATATAATAATGAAACCTTCAGACACCTTTTCAGTCTTTACCCCTTCCCCTTCCTTTCACCCGGCGCACACAATGTTATTCCAACATCACCTTTTACCCAGTATTTCTTCAAAGCGCCAGTGCTTCGCCTTTCTACCCAACTACGCCTATAACACCCCCTACACACAAACACTCACACTTCAAGATAAAATCCTGACTATACTTGAATACAGCGAATGTACTAATGAGTAGTAATTCATATGTCAACACAACTGCTTCATTGAAAAGACTAGCTAAATAAAGGTTCCACCTACTACTGGCTATCACTTTTTGGAATCGTTTCATCCTCAGTTTCAAAGTAAAGCTAAGATAACCATATGTGTAATCAACCACTTTTACGGGGAAATGGGGTTGTAAAATTTTCAGGAATTCTGAGCAATTTTGCCCGGAAACAGTGTACAGTTTGTCAAAACATTGCAATTTACCTGCCCAAATGACCTGCAACCCCGTCTCATACGCCTATGAAGACGACTGCATAGTCTCAGATTAGATGAGTATGTACAAGTACAAGTTTCATACCCATAATTCAGTAAACGTAAAATGTACCGAAATGTGAGTTCAAGTTCATTCTCAATATAGTTGTGCTATTAATTATACTGTGTCAGTGCTAATACTTACAGCTCTCTTGAAGCGTGATTTCAGCGTCGAGCTTCTCTTAAATGGTGTACACGGGAAACTCCCTGGACAGGGACATGGGAATCTTCCATCGTAATGAGGACGGGCTTCAACAGTGCACACCGCCATTGTGGTAACAAGACAGCACAGTACAACAACTTTCAGGAACCTCATCTTCGATATACTTTCAAATGTTCAAAGGTATATTTTGGTTTTGTCAAGACAGTCTGAAAATCAGGTTGCCTGAAGAAATACTTGATCTTTTACAAGACTTTACATTGTTCTATTAAAGGCATTTTCCAGTGGCATTTCACAAGGGTCTCAAGTAAAAGAGAAAAATTTTCCAATTCGCGCCCTCCAAACCCCGTTGAAATACTCTTTTCCTAACTCGAGATATCTCATATTAAAGAGTGCTTATTTTTGTCAAAAAAATACCTCCAGTTCTAATCAAGGTCACAGATTGTTATGTAAAGTAGGCACATTGCCTCAGATTCCTTTTGTTTTTCTTTATAATTGAATGTCCTGTTTGTCCTTGAAATTTGATGCTGTCGGAATGTTTGAATATATTTCCATGTAGATTTAGCATAAATCTACACCATATGTAGGGCATAACAAACAAAGTTTCTAAATTTTCCCTACAGCGGCATTAATATATTAAAGGAATTCAATTCTATGTCAAATTAATGTGCCGCGATGACATCACAGATATCCCATAAAACACTTCATCTTGAGAAAAAATTGCATTTCTTTGAAAATTTGTATCTTCCGAACGCTGGAAGCTATTGAAATGTGGTTTTCACGTCCCAAAAGAGAAAAATTTCTACACTTTTTAACCTAACTTAATTTTGTTTCTGGAAAATCCCTTTAAGAACCGAAATGGCAAGGGCATTTTAGACTCTTACCAGCTTACTGGTGTATTCAAGTGTTGTATATGAAATTCGTTAGTACAGTAATATGACCTTCAAAATAAGCTGGTATAATGATACTGATCCCTGCTTATATTTTCGTTAATTAGGTCATATTCAACGAAGTTCATAAGGGTATTGAAGATATTTTATCGCTTCTCGGACATCTGAGCCGTTTTTGCGGGAGTTAAACCTGTATTGCCAGAGTAAATTGCCCGATTTTTACCTAAGGCCTGCCAGAGAAATATGTAGTGTTCAAACCTGTGGGGAAGGGAAGTGCTCTCTAACCCTTTTGGTTAGTAAGATTCAAGTTAAAGCGCAGCATTCATTGGTTGCTTCGCCTTGGAATGTTCCCATGTTCTCATGGAGATCAACAACGCCACACAATGGTACCGTAAACAGGAATGGTTAATGTTTTTTTTTTTCTTTATTCCAAAGATAACCGGTGAGCTTGGTTGCTTCGCCTTGGAATGTTCCCATGTTCTCATGGAGATCAAGAACGCCACACAATGGTACCGTAAACAGGAATGGTTAAAGTTTTTTTTTCTTTATTCCAAAGATAACCGGTGAGCTCGATAAAGTTCGATCATAACAATGGATATCCCTCAATATCTTCAAGAAAGCGAGTGAGAGTAAGAGCATTACTCATGTCGAATGAAATTAGATATGGAAGTGATTAAGTTCCTATGTGTCAGAGCCTTTTCAAAGTTCTGATAGAGGTGATACTGGTAGCAATCATCTCATTGCACCACTCTGGTACACCTTGTCCCCGCGGTTGGCAAGCACATTTCTATGGTTGCATCGTAATAGACTCTCAACAAACCTTCCCAATATTTTCTTTATCTTTACTAGCATTAGTAAGTTTTGGTAGTTTTAGTAAAGTGCGAGTGGAATTTGGTGGAACAAATCCGACGGCAAACTACGAGGCCAATTTGACGTCGGTATTAGCAAATTATTTAGGCTTTACGATGCTGTCGCTTATTTCAAAAGCCCTGGGACCAAAAGACCGGAAACATGAAAGTCGTCGAGTAATCGATCGCAAGTGCCATACTAATGCTGGCAGTATCAAAGCTATATAAACCATAGTAGCCTGTATGAGGAAACCGGTGATCAAAGTGTTTAATTCTCTTTGCAAACGTTTCCAAAATGAGTGAAAGCATTTTCTCTCCGGACGGCCAAGGTTTTTTTGTAAGGGCGGCAAGTTTAAGACCGGGCGCTGACACATACCATTCGGATTTGGTGCGGATGGGCCGCCCAGACAAAACGGCTAGTGGAGAACACTGCAATGGGAAGGGGCAAGGGATAGAATAAAGTCCCCCACCTTTTGTGACCCATTCAAATTCTTCCCACCCCTTCAAACTTGACTGTCATTCTAAGTGGGCGTTCCTTTTAAAATTCGAAAAGGAGTGTCCTCTTCGCATATACTGTATGCCCATATATCTAATACATTGTGTCTTTGGTTGCGGACTTTCTTTGTTTTCGTGCATTTTATGTAGGGTTTTCAGCAACACAAGATCGAGGTTACCTAAGTGAGGTAGATCTTGTGTAATGTTTGTCACATTGAGTATTGCATACCAGTGAAGGTGCACCTACCCTGGACTTTTGCAGCCTTTCTACATAGCTATGGCTTTCAAATTACAAGAACCCACACTGAACAATCGGTAAAACACGTAGCGGAGAACTATTTTCGTTCAGCTCATTGCCATGAAAAGAAAAAAAACGGAGGGGGGCGTAGCCACAAAGCGGCTACTCAGGTTCCTACAGTTAATTACTCTCTTGTACCAAAGCTGCTTTTCCACGAGACGGGTGCGGGCGCAGAGGCGGGCGCGGGTGGAGAAAAATCGATCCAACGTATTTCCGTTCAGCTGTTTCCATGACGCAGGTGCGCCTGCGGAGCGTGCGGACGGGCGGGGACGCGTTTTTTCGAATCGTTCATGTAGCGATTTTTCCGAACCCGCTTACTGCCCGCGCGGTATTTCGTCATCATTTTCTTGGAATTTGACACGTGCTCACTACTACTGAGAGTAACAGCGAGTCTTTCTCGTGGTTTTATTGTGTCGCTTGAATTGCAGATTTTACCCAATCCTGCTCAACGTGGTGGAGAATTTGGGCAAACTGTTCCCTTGTTGTACGGAAATACCGGTAGAACTTATCCTTGTCCTGGAGAAGCTCTCCAACGAGATTGTGGTAGGCGCCTTGTGCCTTCCTCCTTTGATTTATCGAGTGCACACACCATCGGTACTTTCTCTTCGCTCGGCGCTTCCGTCGTCGATTGTACAAGACAAGAATTAGGATCTCCTTGTCAAGTGCAGAAATATGTTGACCCAACGTGGAGAGGACAGCCATTTCTACAATGTGGCGTTGATGAGAAATGTCCGGGAAGCAATGATGCTTAATACCCAAACCCGCGCAAAAATTCCAGTGTCTGTGCCCGTTTACTGGAAACACAAGGCCCACACCCACACCCACCACCGCATCCGTCTCCACCTCCGCGCCCGCATCCATTTCGTGGAAAAGCAGCTTGACACACTATGTTTGTTTAGTTTTGGGGTACAAAATTACGGGCACTCAGAGCAAGGAGCCTGACAATTCTCTGCTCAGAATGCTCTATTCTCATAGTAGTTATTTCAAGTATTGTTTCGCTTTGGTAGGAAAAATGATGAGATATCCTTGAGAACTTTTCTTCTCTCACACTTTTACTTCATAAGCATTTGTTCTTTCGTTACAAATCATCGCACCTTGAAACGTCAGGTGTTTTGGCAGATGCTTTGACCTACCCCTAAGAGGCTTAATCCATAGTTGTAATGGAAGGAAAGCATTTTGAAGCCGTTAACTTTTAAATATTTTAAATATGCTAATCTTAGAGTAGTTGCGCTCAAGAGGGGATCATATCAACTCGGTAAGATATAGCTTTCAACTCACAATGCATCAAACTCCGGAGTGCCAGTTTTTAATAAAGGCAAATTTTCCATGAGCTTACCCAGAACCCATTGAAAAAATTTTTTCTTACAACGACTTTCTGCAGTAGAACAGCTTGTGCAATATTGTTTCAAAGCCCCATACAAACTCAGCCATTTTATATCTCTTGAAATAATCATCGGTTTCAATCTCATTAATCGACCAGCCGTTAGTGCAAGTTAAGCGACTCGGATGAAACGATGGAAAAATCGTGAATTTTATGATCTGATTATGTAATACTGAGTGTCATGTAAAGTTAGAAGTATGTTCAATTCTAATGACCGAAATTTTACGAGCACCCCGTAGTTTCGAAGGGCTTCGCCTCTGGTTTCTCTTCGGGGCCTGTCCTGGACCACCGCCCAGCGTTGCCCTGAGCTCAAAAGTAATCCCTGAACCCTGCTCCCTCTGGAAGTTTCTCGCTCCCGCAACGCCTTCATTACCGATGAGTCATTCCACTCTCGTGGACCGTTTTTAAGCCACAAATAGAGGATTTTTTTTGTAAATAATAATCTTAATAATCTAATAATCTTAATATTCAATTGCAAACTCAAATTGCGTAAGTCATACGTCAATTAGCGTAATTGAACATCGTCCAATTTAACAAATGATTTCTTCTGCTGCCATTTTTTTTCAAAAGACAGTTGTTACCACTGCTAACGTGGATTACATGGCTTGAGTGGGATATTGTGTCCTTTGGGGTACCATGTGTTGTGTTGTGTGCTCCCTCCCCACGGTTCCCTCACGACCTGACTACACCATCTGCACTTTCATAGGAAAAAACGTTGAAGGACAGGTCAGAGTTAACTACCCTTCTTAGCGCATAAGGCAAATGTCTAGAACCGTCGTCCAGCGTCTCTCCTGAGCAGAAAATGTAGATTAAGAGGAAAAAAGCTTTTCCAAGTAAAATTCTGTTATGATCGTTTGCTGCAGTGAGGGGCAATTTCAGAGAGAACAATGTCGGTTACGTGAAATGATCCCTATACGCCTATGTTTTATACATAGAAGCACAATTCTTGTAAGGAATACCAATATATGTTAATCTCTTTTTTCTTAGAGGAGGAGTGGGGCCGATAAGTAAGGTATGTCAAAAAACTACAACACTTTTGCAAAGTTCGCACATTTTTATTTTCTTATTATCAAGAAATAAGAAATATCAGCCAAAGTTGAGAACCTATATCAAGCGTTTACATTACATGCAATCTTTTACTTTGATTCTCAGAAGTTATTATAAGTGTCAGTAGTTTAATATTAGTAGCCCGCCACCAAAAATAGTCTTGTTTTAGTCGTTTATTGACTTTCACCCTCTTGGCTCCACGGAGAAACCTGCAAAAGGGCTGCTGGTTTTACTCCTTGCCTGCATGATCCGGTATCTGAAATTGAATCACAAATCACAAGTAAAAGAAACGAGTTTCTGAGAAAACACAGAACGAAATATGTAGTAGTCTGTATTTCTAGTGAGTTGCGACTCCCTGGTATTTCTTCGCATCAGCATATGGGACTATTTCAATTGGGAGACATCAGGTTTTTTCGAATCTATGAGCACTTTAGAAAAGTTTTGCTTGAATTTTTCTAAAAATTCAGCCCTTATATCGCAATTGTCCGAAAATATATGGGACACAGTGCCCTAGCCTCCCCCCCCCCCATCGTAGTCCTGTGTTTTCACACTTATCATATTTTACTTTCGTAACATAAATTAGTCAGCAAACCACAGAAAAAAAATCTTCCACTCTCCTAGAAAAATTATTAGACTCTCACAACTCCCTGTTGAATAATTTAGTTAGTAAAACACTTAAATGTGTACCAATTCATAGGCTTAGGAAAATTTTCAAGCTTGTACGGCTGAGATAAAAAGGTCGATCCACTCGAAGCGCCAAGATCAGTTGACCGGCAGAGTACCAAGAAACTTTCGTTCACAATGTTTTACAGAGTGAAGGACATATGGTACTTCCTAAGCCTTGCCAGTTATATCTAAACATCGTTTGTTTAAGTAAATATATATGCTTCCAGAAAAGCAAATTACAAAACTTGATTGCTAAAGTCGGAAGAGCGTCACAAGTGCACCGAATGTGCACCACGAGTGCGAATCGCGAGTTTGCACGCGTGGGGTCCAGGGGCCCCCGGAAGCTCTTGCAGTATAAGGTGATAGGACAGCCGTAAATTGGTCCTAGAGGCCTTACTGATCAGGTTTTTTTAGTTTCAGATTTTGTGAATATTGATGTCAATGACGGAAAGTTCAGGTCTCTCAGAAGCCAGCTAATGAACTACCGAAACATACCCAAAAAATGAACAAGTCTTGACAATTTTATTTCGTCCAATTTAATTAAGAGATGGTTTTCTCACAAAGGTGAATATAATAGGAAGGGTAATTTACACGTGTGTTATTTTCAAAACGCTTCACGGGAGAAGGGCTACACCCAGGTGCATTAAACTAATCAATTACACAAGGAAAGGCTACGTTAGGGTTCAAAGACTGCACGAGGCATTGATGCATAAGGCGGAGAAAATTATTTCTGCCAGTGGAGAAGGTCAGCTACTCTATATAAATAAATCTCGTTGTACCTCATAGAAGTGGCGTGTGCAGGATTTCGAAGGTGGGCAAAGGAAAGTTGATGATAGTAGACGTACCTGCACTATAGGTCAGATATTGATATAGCCTCCTGACTTATTATTTTTCTGACGGGCGATCGGAAGAGCTCTATCCTTTGGCAAAAAGACCAAGTCAACGAAAAACACTCTCAATACTAAGAGGTCTGAATTCTCAGTGAGTCTCTACAAACTTTTCCTTATCCTCGAACCCGTAAATCCCCCGACTGACTTCGAAGGTGGGGGGCTGTGCCCCCTCCCCCCTTTAAACACGCTACTGCCGCCAACTTACCCTGTGAGCTAACATAAACATAGCACAGTTTAATTTAACAGATGTTGTTCGGGTATGGTATGTGCATTTGTAGATCTGTTATCTGGGGGAGGGGAAAGCGGTTATAAGAGGAGGGGATGCTCCCCCCTTTGTCTGGAATTTTTCCTAAATCTGTCGATGACCTCTTGAGATATGGTGGCATATTTTAGATTACAATTTGGCCCACACAATTGGCCAATTTCTTATCTTGTTCAAGATGTTACAACAGGGAGGTGAAACTCCTGGTTTCCGTGAATTTTAGTGGAAGATAGCGTGTTATCATTCTAAGTACATTCTCCAGTAGCCAAAAAATGTTGTAAATGATGGGCGAATAATTTAAGTAAACTGCTCACCATCAAACAAAAAGGTGGCGATGAAAGGGGTCATTACTATATTTCAATTCTAGGTTACCATAACAGTTGTAATCAATGAATACATCTGAGGAGTGAGTGGTCAATTGATTGCTTACGTCGGGTAGTATACATGCATGGAGAGGGCTCTTGGGTCCTGAATATCATTTGCAAATGAGTCACCAGGAGGGGAGGAATTTTCTTCCCCTTCCCTTGTGCCCCTTAATAAGAAAAGAGAATTTCCTACAAGTAGATGCTTACCCAGAACCTTATCCTGGGCAGTCCATGACAGCGTTTGGTGGCGTACCTGAGATGGTCTGCACTCAGACGGATCTTTCCTTTGTCACCAAGTGCCGCTTTGAGGAAGGGGTATAGGAGGAGGAGGGGTCTTAGAGAAGGACGTGACGTTCATGTTAAGTGGCCTAGACTCAATTTGCGATGTTTTTAGTAAAGGTTTTAATGAGAAATGTTTAGACATTTTTATTATTTAGGGCTCTTTTTCTATTTGATTTCTTCTTCTCGGGGGGGGGGGGTATTCTTTGAGAATTCTTTATGAGTGTGAGATGGCTAAGGTACAAAATCATATATCTTTTGGAAAGCTTTTACTTGGTTATATTTTTAGAAATCTTCAGGTTTGTGCCTGTTCCCTATTTTCTCATTGGCTGGGTGTAAGGGAGTAAGGGGGATTGGGTGTCCTGTCTAAGACCCGTCGCGTTTGAGATAATTTTGCCTTTGTAAGGTTGCTTGGTGGTAAATGGTGTATCTTGATGAAACTTAGGTCTTCTTTATGTCATAAAAGCCTTTCAAACTGGAGTAAATGGCATTTTCTTAGACCTCCTAAGTTGCTTCTACCTGTTTTTTGATACTTAATGCTTTAGAAACAAAGACTTCAAGAACAAAATTTAACTTGAAAGAAACAAATTCAGTAAAATTACTTTGAAGGAGAAAAATATCACAAAGGGTACTTTAAAAGCTCATTCATTCGAGTTACCGGGAAAATAGACTGCGGGTGGCGCTAGTCCGGAGACATGCGTGCAAAATTAGTTGTCATGAGTCACATACAAACATGAAAACAAATGAAAAACTGAAATCCATCATCAGGCTTCCACTCAAAGAGGCATGGGCAGGGTAATGGGACAGGGTGTTTTGGTCTGCTAGAAAAGTTTTGAGACGAAAACTTGCTATCATGTTAGAGAACCTACCGTCTCACCTCAAGCATATTTTGAAATATGGTCATATTTTCAAATGCAAGTGCAACCTTAGACAATGTTAACTCAGTGTCATGTGTGGCGAAGTTTGGAAGGTGTACTAGACTGGTGCTTTAGTTTAAATTAGAAGAAGAGCTGAACGAAAATTTAGTAAGGGGACTTACTGCTGTCTGGGGTGAGATTTTTAGCCTAATTTAGCTATCTTATTATTTCAACTTTTTTTATTTCGTCTATGTTGCAAAAATACGCAGTACGAATATTTTAAATAAGAGCATCACTGGAAGTATGTTCACACATAAGTCATATGATAACTAGATGAGGCTGACACGCTTGGCTAGTCTGGTCTAAGCAAACATTGGCAGAGATCGTCCAATTCTACTCCATTCATTAGCTTTATTTGAAGTTATGTCTTGAACGATGATTTGTTTCGATACATGAATATTCATATCGCAATGTAGAGTTGAAACTCTTAAGTTGGTCTACAACCTTTGCACTTTGAGAAAGTAGGCCAATTGAGTGAAGTTTTAAGCGAGGTAAGTTACATAGTAAAACCCGGTTGACTTTGACGCGTGAAAATAATGAAAGGTAATCAGACCTAGTTCAGACGACTTTTTGTTAAATGTTAATTTTTTATTGTTTGATGGTCAAGTGTATATATATATATATATGAGTTTTAATAACATATAATTTGCAGATCGCAAAGTGAAGAGGAATTTGCAGACTTAGGTATTAGAAGTACAGCCAGTATTACAAGTAGAAAAACATAAGTCCGCCGGGATAAAACGCCTTCGTGCTCATAAATTTTTAGTTATTCGACCTTTGAACTCTAAGGACAATGACAAAGACCAGGACACCTCCCTGCATATACCAATGGCGTAACCAGGATAAAATAGTGATGGTGGGGATATGGAAATGAGAGGAACTTTGTTGAGAATTTTCCTTAACCTTAGCTCAGAATACATCTCCCTATTTCATGTTTTCTAATGCTAAAATGGAAACTTCTTGTACTAGTTACTCTACAAATAAGCCACGAAAGAAATAATGAAGAAATATCTTTTACAAACGAAGGTGCGTGGCGGGAGGGAGATTCATCTCCGTGCACGGAGAGGCCAGGAAGGAGTTAAAAATACCGCTGAAATCTATTTTAAGATATTTTGTCTCTGACCTGTGAAGTCATTTATCTCCCCCAAACAAGAAGATCAGGTACCTATGCACTAAGGGAGAATTTGATCCAAATTTAAGTAGAGTTCGCTATACCTTTTGGTCTAGCCAATTGAGGTCAATTTCACCGTGTATTTCAAATGCAAATGAGTTTAGAAGCTGATCCTAAGTAATTTTAATTTTTTTACGGTGAAATGACATTTTTCTTCATGATTCCTGCTTATTGAAATATTTTTAGGTTTTTGGCTATAAACCTTTGACTGTAATATTCACACAGGTACCAGTTAAAACAAACAGAAACATACACAAGAAAGTTTAACCTGGTAGGAATGAGCGTATTTAGGAGACGCTCAAGTCCGAATTTCTTGTTCACGTATAAAGGTTTTTCACCGACGTCACTGCGCTGCGCGTCTCTATATTTTGACGGCCAGGCGTCCATTGTAAAACAATTGTAACTAAGGCGGTTTCGAGCGCGCGTATCGATAACACACACCTTCTGCACATGAGCAGTGACGACCAGTGTGCCAAACTGAAACGTCCTGTCGTCACTTGAAAAACCTCTTTACCAATATGTACACTCAATCCGTCTTCCTAATTCTCTGAAATTTTTGATGCTTTGTGTAGCACATCTCTTCTCTCAATAACATTACACAAACCATGAACTGATACGCCAGTTCATAGCTACAGGTGCGCATGCCTAAAATGAAAACGTGTACAGGGTGTAAATGTGACGATTTTTCATAGCGTTAGTGTTACAGTATTCTCTCAAACTCGTGTAACTTTTTCCAAACTAAACCAATTCGCTCCATTTTTTAGTGATTTGTTGTTCTATGTTTGGGGGGTAATATTTGTGAAGTTTCGTGTTACCAGGATGAGAGCTTTCCTTAGGTGAGCTTCCAAAAAACTTCTCATACACTTTTTTGTACCCCTTTGACCTTTGACTTCATATTATTATCATAACATTATAAAATCATTAACTCTAACTGTGAACTTGCTAATTAACAATGCCCAAAAGGTTGCCGTGCCTGAGTGATATCATACTATCTTTTCGTTTATATTCCACATAATTAAATGGCACAAGTGTATAAAGCAACAAAAGTAACATTGCAGACAGTTATGACGCAAGCGGAGGGCTAATTTACAAAGCCAGTAGAGATTCATCAAGGATTAGTATTTTACTACAAACTTGGAAAAAGTGTAATACAACATTCACAGAAAAACATTTAACAAAGTAATTAAAGGGAAAATGTAGTCACCCAACTTGGATTAGTGTATAGTCTACACTATTTCATGAATGGCTCTTGAGTATCATGTGACAACGTTTTTCTCACTTAATTGTGAATATGAAATATTTATGTCCCGAAATATCATGAAAGATACTTAGAAGAGAAATAAGAAGAAATTTGTTAGATTTAGCTATTGTTTCAAAATAAGTTTGGGGCAACTCCTTATGACCTTTAAGAAGAAAGTAAGAACAACAAGACAAACTGACGAGTCTAGAAGGTAAACCGTTGAAGAGCCAACTATACCTTTACAACGTAAGTATTCTAAAACAGCTAACTTCCATCAGTATTATCGTGATGCAGACCACTGTAAGGTAACCGGTAAATGGTATGAACTTGAATTTACTGACAAATGGAAGCAAGGTTCCAAACGTAACATGATTAACATGAGAGGCTTACTTAGACCAAACAGATGATTTGAACAAATTGGGGAGGCACAAGAAGTTATGAACTATATTTTTTGTTTTCGAAAGCAGTCGTTTTACGATGCTGTCTCATGAGAAAGTTCCAGACAATTCCCATTGAGTCCCATTAGATCATTTAATGGGATTTAACTGGACTCATATTGGACTGCCCAAATTCCATGTTGAATCAATTGGACGATGGATTTTCCCATTGACTTAATGGGATTTTGCCCAAATTTCATGTTAAGTCCCATTGAATCCAATGGGAATTCAATCGGGCTCAATGGGAATATATGGGATCCCATGAGATCCCATTTAATGGGATTCAATGGGAATTTTCTCCTGGGGTTCAACCTCGAATGTGAAAGCTTATGGCTTTTTCATAACAATTTAATGCCGTGTGGCTGACCAACTCAATAGTTAAGATCCCTTTTACATTTCGTAAATACAATAGTGCTAATAAAATGCCAGGTAAAACTTACTGGATGAAACGACTAGAAAATAAACCTAAGCTTGACTCTTCAATAAATGTGTCGGGTAATACATTTATTCAAGATCCTTTGCCGTACAACTTTGAACCAACGTACAAAAAAAGAGAAACTTACACCAGCGCGCCTGAACCGTTGCCTCAAAAAATCTGCTCCCCTTTTAGTCGGGGGGCATGGATGACGTAACGAGCCGGCTATCCTCTTATCGGGACATGGGTGACGACTGGCTTCAACCGTGCCGATGGCCAGTGTAGTCAACAGACAGCACAGCACAACCACAGTCAGGAATCTCATCTTTAAAGTGATGTCAAAATTGTTTAGTTTAAAATGAAATAACCTGCAAAATTCTGGCCGCTGAAGAAAATATGGTTTTTTCTCTGATGAGAGCAATCGCTAGTTGAGATATGAAGTGAAGTCTAAAAGAGGTTAACTTTTATTGCGCTTTTTTGCTGAATAATGTGGAATTGATTTACAGCTTCGAAAGTGATACGTTTACACATATCCTATATCAGTATCCACGTATATAAATATCTTCTCTTTGAACTGTGCCGTGGTCGCTAACCTCAACGGCATGATCCTTCAAACTTTAGCCAAACTTTGTCTTATAGCCGAGAACAGAGACATTTAAACTACCCTTTTCAATTTTATGTTCAGAGTAACAGACTGAGAAGCTCAGACCATTAATCTGGTTTAATTTTGGACTTGGATGATCAAAAGAGTCTGGACTTTGTTATCGATAGCAACCATAAGCAAAGTTCTCATGTGACAACGTGCAGGCCATTAGTGGCCCACAACATGGGCTAAAGTGGCCCCTAGAGGGTTCGAAGAGCCCAAAATTTAAATAAGGAGAGGCACTATTTCATTAATTTCTGGCAGTTATATTGTATATCAAATTAAAACTTGAGTAAAATTGACCCGCAGCTTTCCCTTTTCAATGTTACCCACCACCTTGTAGCCTTTTTTCAGTCGTTTGAGTCGAGAATCTTCGTGTTGATCAGACGGATGGGGTCTGCACACTTTCAGCTTAGACCTGTACGTTCTTCAGTCTTTTACAAGTTCCGTTTTTGATCAGGCGGTGGATCAAAGCAATCCGGCGTCTTACAACGAGGGAGGTTTTGAAACTGGAGTGAAAAAGAGTTAAAAATTCTGCATGCGTCGGTTTAAAAGCAAATGTTACCTTATATGTACCTAATTAGTCTTTAATATCAAAAATTTATTTTACCAAGCTTGAAAAATGAATTCTGATAGTTTAATGTCCATCTTTACAGTACATTCCTGAGCTGAGGTATAAAATGTTGACGCTTGTTCACTCAAACTTAAATGGTTAATTAGGCGATAATTTGTCTTTGTTGTACTATTCCAATTACCGTCTTTGTTTTTCTTTGTTTTTCGAATTCCACTGCACCTTCTTCTAAAATGTGATCATTGTTTTACAGTTATAGGGCGACTTGGCTACACAAGCCCTTTCCGTACAACATACAATATGCAAGAAAATAGTAAATTTGTAAGGTTATATAAACATTTTAATTTCAAAGGGAAACAAAAGCAGGTAATGTGAGTTGTACAAGGACTTCACAAATTGTTGCCCAATCCACTATTCCAAAATGAGTATCTTTCAACATTTTATGTCTCAGCAACGGAGTAAAATGGGATTTGGACGAATGAAATTTATTTTCCAACCTGTAAAATATATATTCTTGTAATTCTAGCTTTAGATACACTTAAAACAAAATCTGTATTAATCTTCTTGAAGTAAACGGCGAAGAAAAAGCGTTAAGTTAGGACAAACAGACCTGCCTTAATTTGGGGAGATGTCTAGTGGCCACATAAGAGGTGTTGAATCAATTTAAGGTTAGCAAATGCTTATATAACGACGACAACTTCTAACATGTATATACAAAGGGTTACAACCAGTGTTGTATCCGAGGCCGGCTTACCCGAGACCGAGACACGACCATCCGAGACCGAGACACGACCACCCAAGACCGAGACACGACCATCCGAGAAGGAGACATGACTACCCGAGACCGAGACCTGCTTACCGTTCGTATTAATGTAAGAGGAGAGAGACCAGGGGCGTAGAGAAGGCGTAATCTTTGGGGGTTGTATAGAGATCATATTTTACCGACAGATCTGGAGATGTGTAGAACGAGCGCGAAGTGCGAGCTTTAGCGGGTAGGATCCAGCGGCCCGAGTTAGGGCCCCTTGTGGGGTCCAGAGTCAAAGCCCCCGTGGGTTCCAGGGGCGAAGCCCCTGGAAGTTCTGAGGTTTTAGCATATTTCTGGGTAAAAAATAAAGTCCCAGGATAGGTATATTTTAGTTCATTATACATTAATCAATGCAAAGATTCCTAATAATTTTAACGTGTTAGGCAATTTCTTCCGTCATGCCAGTATACTGCAGGAGCTAAACCTGAAGTTCAAATACGGTAAATGTTCAAATAGGCGTCCTGAGTGCAAAAATGGAGAAAAGTATCCACAATCTTAACACTAGCGTTCAAAATATGCTTTCGAACGCCAGGATGCATTCCAATTGCGTGCTCAGTATTTCTTTTAAGGAGCCATGCAGTCAGAGGCGTAACTACCGGGGGTGTGGGGGTGCTACACGCCCCAGATATTTTCAAAGTGTCGTCCGTCGTGAAATTTTGCTACTACTGTCGGGAAAAAATTGCCTCTTTCTTTTTCAGTTTCCTGACTTTGTTAGAAAAAATATTTTATTTGGGGCTACAGAATTGTCAAGAACGTTATTGATGAGTATGGTTTACTTAATGTTTGTTCAAAACTGTGCAATTAAAGCCTTATTGGAACGTGATGCAACTCACCCTGACTGCTCGTCGGGGATGAGTTGGCGGTATCAGAAGCCAGGTGTGTCGGGTCGCAGTCGGATTGCAGGTAAACCGTATGCGTTCATTGCTGAGGTGGATGTAATCAAAAGTCTGTCTGCTGTTTGTAAGTCATACATGGTCGAGCACACAGAGCTGTCGTCTGATTTGCAAAGGATTTTTTATTAAACGGTGAGTTGTCGTTGGGTCAATGACAGCTGAACACTGATATGGCCATACTAAACCGCGACGACCCTCCTTTTTCCCCCGACTTCACTCCGAATATCAAACACTGGCATTTCCGATGAAGTCGAAGAAGACTGTCTGATTGCAATCGCGACAAACAGTGAGGTCGAGAACAAAATTTAGCACACACCTAACCGACCCGTCTGCCATGTGACTGTATTTTACTGTCGCGTAGCAGTTGGGTCGGTGCAGTATAGGCTAGTTTTTCACTTACTAAACTCATTAAGTCGGAGGCGTTCGAGTTTCCTGTAAACTTAAGGGTGCGTACATTTTGTATTCCCATGATTGCGAAAGAAGTTCGCTTTTCCGACTCCTTCTGTAGATGCAGTTCCTAGATACATTACCAAATGGTCTTTAAAAGTCTATTTTTCGGCGCGCTTCGCGCGCATCGTTCATGTCCATTATTTGTCCAATTTTTAATTCAAGAAGGACAGAACTTGCCTTAGATTTTTGCAAAGTCCCGCCTGGCAGCTTTTGTAATCCGAGTTCCCAACCCTCAAACCTGCGGTGTCATAAAGAAATCGAATGGCCGTTAGTCGATCATGGTTATCATGCAACCAGATGCCGATTTTTTTTTAGTACTTAAAATGCGTAAATTATTGAACGCTAATCAGGAGCGTCCCTAAGGATCGATGAGAGGGGGAGGGGGTGCTGGAAATTTTTTCCTGACAAAACGGGCAACATTCATGTATAGGGTTACCATATTTCTCTAAGCTGAAAGTGGGACATAACTTTTGAAGACTGACGAGGATACTTTAGCAGATTGTGGCGGTCGGCAATTCTGCGTCCTGGTCGGGCAAGACCGGCGCCGACCGGCAGATTTAGATT
>WURT03000025.1:1001591-1013639 GCA_009936505.3 Holothuria glaberrima
TTCTACAAGGGTCCAGGGGCCACGAAATGGACCCAAATTAGTGTGTAAGTCAATGGAGGAATAATTGGTGGTGTGCCCCTGTAGCTTCATGTGAGTTGTTATGTACAAGGAAATCTCTGAGACACGATCAGTTTACTCACTCTTCTAGAGATAGAGGGAGAATCAATGATTAAAGGGTTTTAAGACACTGAACATTGCAATGGCAATGGCTGAGGTCGGTTTTACTGGGAAGTATCGTAAAGAAAGGCAAAAGATTTTGCTGATGGGATAGGTCAACAAGGGTGTTTCTCAGGAAAGGTAACAAAAAACAAGGTTTATAAATACCAGGGAAATCTAGGCAGAAGGGGAGTTTGAGACAGACAGCCGAACGGGCAACAAGCTTTGTAAATATGTGAAGTATATAGTGTTGTAGATCCAGCACTGGCAGAAAATATAGTAAAGTAGCAAATTTTGTTGTAACAAGGACGTCAATATTATTTTAGAGTGTGCATTTACTCGAAGCATAACTGCTGTCATGAGAAAGAAAGATCTTTCGACTTTGGAAAGTTTTAAGAAAATTCAGGGGCTAAGATGCAAAATGGTGCTGTACTTTTTAACATTTAAGGGTACAGGAAGTAGACATTGAAATGCCGTTTTTTGAGGACGATTTTCAGGGAAGTTATAGCTTTGTTAGTAGGGGCCGACGAAGCCAATCCAAAAATTCTGACAATTTTAAATGATCGTCAAAGGAGATTTAAGCTAAATAGACTTTTGTAGGGGGTAGAGTTACATTAGAAAATTCTGCCCCTTGAAAGTGGACGTCATGACTTGGCCGGAATTGTCACGGCTTGGCCGATTTTTCAACAATAAAAAAAAACGCAAACAACAAAAAGGCGGTCACTGGACCATGTAATCTACAACAATGTGGCTTTTTGTCAGTTGTTCAACAAGCATGGACTTCAAGGACAGGATAAGTTTGTCCAAGTTTCAAGGGAGCGGATTCTTCTAATGTAAGTGTGTTTTGGACCGAGTGATGGATCTATTTCCATAATTTTCTATCACAAATGCAGTGTTTTCCACATGTCGAAATGTTGTCCGGATCCTTGTATCTGATCTGGAAGGTGACACTGATCGCCGTCCTGGGGGAGAGAGCTAAGGGGGTGTCCCCTTTTCCTTTTGAAAATTTTTGCCCACGTAACGTAGGCTAGATGCAAAATGGTGCTAAATTAGAACCGATTACATCACCAAGAATTCCTATGCTTTAGGAAGTTTTTTATTCTTGCTTGCTTTGATGAAGTTTTTACTCAGCCCTGGGGGCGGGTAATTCAGAGCCACACTGCGTGAAGTAAATGAACAGTATATTGTTAGACAACATCCATTACCATGTTTACTCATGATACCAAATGAAATTTGGATATGAAAGTGATTAAGACGATGAATGTAAGAGCCTCATCAAAATTCTGATAGAGGTGATACTACTGGTAACAATCTTCTCATTACACCACTTTGGTGCACTTGTCCCTGCAGTTGGCAGACACATTTCTACGGTTGCATGGTAATAGGCTCTCAACAAATCTTCCCAGTGTTTTCTTTAACTTTACTAGCAATAGTAAGTTTTAGTAGTTTTAGTAAAGTGCAAGTGGAATTCAGGGCCGTAGCGAGCGGGGGATGTGGGGTGTCACACCCCTCCCCAATAATTTGGTCGGTGTCGGCAAATTTTCGGTCTGTCAGCAAAAAGGGGAGAAGGAAAAAAAGAGGAGAGGAGGAAAAGAAGAGGGAAGAAGGGAAAAGAAAGGGGAAGGAAGGGAGTAAAAGGGAAGACGGAGAATGGGGAAAAGGGGGGAGAGAGAGAACGGGAAATCGCGGCCAGTCTGTTATCGGGTTCTTCGATTTTCGGCTCTTCATCTAATTGGCTCATTCAAGTTGAATTCACCATGCATGTGACGGCCATATCAACGACTGTCGATGTAATTGGACGAGTGACAGGGTCCGTCGGCAAATCGAGGAAAGAAAGGGAATTTATAGCTTCCGAATAGGTGCCATATGACCAGTAATTTAGCCAGCCCTATTTATGCGACAATGTCGCATAAACGCGACAAATGTCGCACAAAAAATCTGACACGCAAATTCTACGCGGGTGTAAATTTTGACAGAATCAGCCCCACCAGAATAATTTTGCCAGTTCCTTGCTGTCAGCATATCATATTTGTCTGCTTTAATTGCGACAAGACTTCCTAATTCACAAGCCTTTATTTTAACCTCCGAGCCCCACTCCCCTACTTCCATCTCGAAGTTCAGAAAGTAGACTAATTCCGTGCATTACGTCCGCGGCGCAATATTTTTATGTAGTAAACTATTTGTCACCAAGATTTTTTGGTTCCTTAGTAGGGCAGAAATACACTCAAATATTGCACCATTTGCTGTCTAGGCACCTTTCAAATTCCACCCTCCCCTTAGACCCCTCCCCCAGGACGGCGATCACACGACATACTGCATGGCCCCCCTTAAAAGAAATCCTAGGCACGCAACTGGAAAGCATCCTGGCGTCCGAAAGCATGTTTTGAACGCTAGTGCTAAGATTCTGGACACTTATCTCCGTTTTTGAACGCCGGACGCCTGTTTGAACATTTACCGTAGTTGAACGCCTGATGAGTTTAGTGTTCAAATGCTGAACGCATTGTTTTCAAATTCTGAACTTCAGGTTTAGCTCCTGACGTATAGTGGCATGACATGGGGAATTGCCTAACACTTTAAAATTATTAGGAATCTATGCATTGATTAATGTATCATGAACCAACATATACCTATCCTGTGACTTAATTTTTTACCCAGAAATATGCTAAAATCTCACAGCTTCCCGGGCCTTCGCCCCCTGACCCCCAACGGGGCTTTGCCCCTGGACCCCACCAGGGGCCCTATGGCGGGCCCCTGGACCCCACCCGCTAAAGCTCGCGCCTCACGCTCGTTTTACGCATCACCAGATCTGTCGGCAAAATATGATCTCTAACCCCCCCCCCCAAAAGATTACACCTTCGCTACGCCCCTGGTGGAATTTTGTGACACAGAACCGACGGCCGCTAACTACGAGGACATCACGGCCATTTTTGACGTCGGCGTTAGCAATTTTTGAAAGGCGTTGCGATGCTCTCGCTCACTTCGAGCCATGGGTAAAGACCGCAAACATGTGATACGCCGAATGATCGATCGCGAGTGCCGTACTCATGCTAGTGTCAAAGCAATACAAACCTATACCCTATATGAGGGAACCGGGGATCAAAATCATGATCCATGACTGTATTTTTCAATCAAATTCTTAACGGCTGGCCAGACAGAAAGTGTTTAATTCTCTTTGCAAACGTTTCTATAAGACGTGAAAGCATTATTTATCCCGGCGGCAAAGGTTTTTTGTGCGGGCGGCACATTTAAGACCGGGCGTTAACGCACGCTCTTCGTATTTTGTCAGGGCGGGGCAGCCCGAACGTAACCGCTAGTGGAAAACACTGTAAATGGTTTTCAAACTATCAGAGTTTTTTGCAAATCCGTCGCAAACTAATAAATTTTTTTCGCGCTCCGCGCGCTTCAAACCTTACCGCAACTTTTTTTTTCTCGTTATCAATATCTACCGATGGCTATAGTCTCAAGAAACATATAGCGGCAAAAGTTCAAAGCTATTTACGATTTACCAGCTAAAAATGGCTTTTGCATGGCATGTATTTTTGTTGGCCAGTTGAAAGTGTCTCGATGCAGATTTAAAGACCCACATGGAATAAGCCCCAAGTAGTGGCTAGGATGGGCTATGGAGTTGGCTCCAGTTAAAACTTGGTATTCCGACAGAGCCTAAAGTTTTGAAAGCTTGTTTTCCTACCTTAAAAGGACGACAACTTGGCGTGGCAATAAACGGCTATGCCAATTTCAATAAAATCTGTATTTGTCTGAAGAATACCATAATTAAATATTACCAGGGCTCCTATCCAACAGTTGTCCCTTCTTGTCCCAGAATCAAGAGGTGCTCACTGAAAATGTGTTAAAGTATTCCAAAATTCTCCTCTCAAAGACACCAAATTTTCTCATCCAAAGTTCCCTCAAAAGTCGAATTTTCTGCAGCTATACTTGGTGCAGAGGTGGGTTCTATGGGTTCATCGACTGATCGCCATGGGTTACATCTCTTCACCGTAGACACCGTGGACCCTGTCCCCTCGTGTGCTACCACTGATTAATTGGTTGAAAATTTTTCATAATGTCAGTTTTTGCAATAAGTGTGGCGGCCAGATGGCTGGATGAATCTTCCCGGTGTTTATCCAACGCTTACTCTGGTACAGGATCTTCTATAAGTCAATTAAATTTATTGTTATTCCTAGGCTACTTGGTAAAAGTACACTTCACCTCCGTGATTCTTCGAGTTCAAGGGGAGGATGCTTTTTACCTAAGACTTGCTCTCATCCAAACAGAACGGTAATAATTCACCCCAGTGGTAACAGACTAGACCCAAGACACAGCTGATATCTTAGGTAAGGCAATTCCTTCCAGCCAAAGTATCCTACTTAACAAGGTCTATTACTAAAACTGTAGTATAACAACTGAGTGTAAATTTTACTTTTTCGGTCGGTTCCCCATCTCGTAGGAAACTTACCCGAACATATACCCACCAGTGGTAGCTAAATCTTCTGGAGTTAGGAAGTTAAAATTCCTTCCCTTGACGCTGAATGATGAAACACAACGCACATACAAACAGACGAACATGCATAATTTCATCGCCTTTACCCATCAATAAAAAACTAACATATTGCAGCGCTAAACTGAAACTGAGGAGACAGTCTTGGTTTATAAATATAAGTTGGAGCGATTTTGATCTTTAAAAGGTATACCGCCTACGTACGTACGCGCGTTATTGCAAGTTATGGTTATAGCGCTTACCAGGTAAAATCCAACATCCATACACTCAAATTTTGAGTAAGTTCAAGGTCCGTCTATTAACGCTTCGTGTTGATAATAATCGCAGTCTAAATTCATCCTCTCCACTGACTATGCAGGTACTTGTACACGGCCCTTCGGAAAATAGATTAAGTCCAGATTGAGAGGTTGAGTTTTCAGTTGTTTTTTAAAGTCAATGGAAACAACTGGCTCTGAAGATAAGTGGATACCTAGGCCATGCAACAGTATAGGAAAGGTTTTTACTTGGGATTTAACCCTAATACAATAAGCGCTGTAGTCTCTTCTCGTTACGACTGGTCTATAACCAGGTTAGACAGTAAATGTGCATGTAGCAGTTATAAATAGCTCTTTAGTATGCGCACAAATAAGGAAGGCAATTTCCATTGCTGAGAGCTTTTCTGTTGTAGTAAGTTAATATACATAGCCACATGTCACGACTCCCGAGTATTCATAGGCGTTCGAGCAGCTGAAGGAAAAAGTGGGCATTTTTTCCGGGAGCAAAGGTCGGATCTAATCGACTCGCGCCAGAGCAGGGCCTCTTTAAAAAAGAACTTTAAATGTCAGGATTAAATGTGTCACTGGATTTGCCCGACAGGAGGAAGGGGGTACAATTTGATGGGAGCCAACGAACGACAGGCTGCTGTAGGAACATTCGAACAAAATTTCGGGCAGCATGTGCGCGGAAATTTAGGCGATATTACTGAAGAGCATTAAAAAATTTGGGGCTAATATTAAAGAAGTTTTAATAAATTGGACTTATTAGTGAAGAAAATTGGCAAATTTGGGGTTTTTTATCGAAATATTTGCCCAAATTTAGAGCAAAATCAAGTTAATTTGCAGCGTGACTGAGAGTCGTCCTGGTCTACATATTTTATTGCCAAGTAGCACATCACCAGGTGGTGATATAACAGTCAGTTCGAACTCATATTCCGTTGTGTTCAGTTGTTTTCTTTTACGTCCACCCATCCTCCTAGCTGTACTCTTCAATGGCGTAGTCGGCAGGATATCTCCATCCATTCCCCAGGTCTTCAGTATAGTTCAAGCTATATTTCATTTGTATTTCTACAAAAGTCTGAGGATTTTTAAGGAACTCATTTTGTCAGCATTTTCGTGTACGTGGAGATTTTGTAACTGAAACCTGACCTAGCCTGAGTTTTTGAACAATTTTTTCTCAAGATGGAGGAATCCGAGATGGAAAAGATGACTGATTCTAAAGTTTCACCTACTGAGAGGTATCCATATTTGAAGTTCATGTTGACGGACTATATCAATAATTTGTGTGAACAGAATCATTTGGACACAACACTTTTGAAGACCAACGAAGAAAAAATTGCTGCATTGCAAATTTTACCAGATTTGAAGGGTACCGTGTTTGGCTCCGGCTCAGAAGTGGTAAAATCTTTTGCAAGTTGAAAAATATCCGACAGTTAGGTCCCGAGGACGATGTTGAATGTTATTTAGCTACCTTCGAAAGACACTGTCTAAGTCAAGATATACCATTGAAACGGTGGACCTTGGATTTAGATGCCTGTCTGACTGGGAGGGCCCAACGAGCTTTTAGTCTCTTGTCAGCAGAACAAAGGGAAAATTTTGAGGCTGTTCGTGATGCTATCCTAGCTGCTTATCGACTCACTCCAGAGGCTTATAAAGATAAGTTCCGTACAGCGCAGAAACTTTCTTCAGAGACTTTCCAGCAATGTGCGACCCGACTGAGTCTCTACTTGCGTCGATGGTTTAATCCCTCTGAGCGACTACCCGATGATGATGAATTTCAAGCAGTTATGGGAAAGTTGGTGGCTGATCAACTTATATTTTCACTCAATGACGAAAGCCTTAGATTAAATAGCTTCTTGAACATCGGTGGTCTACACCGGAAGACTTCGTGAGTTTTGCGGATAATCTAATCATTGCTAGACTGTCCCATTGTGGTCGTACTTCTCAACGCAATAACCCCACTAGCCCTAAAAGGAGGAAAAACGCGTTCTCATCCTCTCGCACAGTGCAGAATTCTCGACAGGTATCACACTCGAAGCCAAACTCACAGTCGCAGGCTAATACTACAACACAAAGGCAATCGCCTCAGACTCAACTAAACCAAGGATCGAATTCCAATGCTTTTCGGTGTTTCACGTGTAATGAAATTGGTCATTTGAGCTATAATTGCCTGAACTCTCCCGATGGAATTGTAAATTTTATTCGTTTCTCGAGTGAAGACTGTTGTGAAGAACTGGTAAGGTTTCCTAATATTAACACATCCACAGTCCCGAAATTGGATGGGGCCTATTTTGAGGCTACAGATAATGGTAACGTGACACTCTCTTATGCAGATAGTGGTTCCGCTCAAACTTTGATTAATGTTCCGAAGTTGGACTTAAAGATATTATTCCTTTAGACTCTCCAATGAATCTGACATTTTTGGATGGTACCCCTTTGGCGGTTCTAGGTAAAGTGGTATTTAACTAATCAATTGCAGGGGTTAAGGATGAGGCAGAAGCTTTTGTCTCAGACATTCCATATGTCCTATTTTGCTGGGTAGAGATTTACTAGCCAAGTTAGGCTTAGTGTTTGATATTGGTGACAATTCGTATTGGGCAGAAAAGGTCAGGCCACGTGTGAAGTACCCGTTATTGTGGATTCATAAGTGGGGTGGTCCAATCCAGAATGGTTCTTCTGATACAGGCCCAGGCCTATGCCCGCAGAATTCCTTACATGGTGTGACTGAGGTTACAGATGAAACCGGGAATGGCAATGAGACTAAAAATAACTTAGTCTCCGGTAAAGTCCAGGGGAATGATGAATTGAAAAATTGAAATAATGTATTGATTCGATTATAGGACAATATAGTGATGTCTTTGTAGATAGACCTGGGTATTGTGACTTGATAAAGCACAACATTGATACAGGGGATGCAAAGCCAGTCAGACACATTATCATTCTTCTCCCACGTGCCCTCATTTTGGAATTCGTAAAACAGTTGGGAAGATTCAAGAAAAATTTTGGTGGAAAAATATGAGGCGGGATGTAATGGATTTTATAAAAAGTTGCAGACAATGTCAGTTGTCAAAACCGGTTTATGAGAAACCACAAGGGTTCATGTTATCATCTTCAAGCCAGCGTCCTTGGGAAGTGCTTGCCATGGACCTATTAGGGCCATTTCCTGAGAATCAGGATGGTAATATTTATATTTTAGTAGTAACCGATCACTTTTCAAAGTACTCCCTGTTATATCTTTTAAAGAGGGCGGGAAGGGTTTTGGCTTCGTTATTAAGACAAATGTATTTTATATTTGGAGCACAGAAAATACTTGTATCAGGCAATGTCCGCAAATGATTTCTAGTTATGTTTCAAACATTTGTTGTATGTGGGGTGAAGGGAGGATTTTCACAGTACCCCATCACCCCCAAAGTAATTGGGTTGAACGTGTTAATATAAATTTAGTGTCTATGCTTTGTTGTTTTGTAGGTAAGAATCATTCCAGTTGGGATAAGCATGTGAATGAATTTATGTATACTCTTAACTCGTTTAGACATGATGCTGCTGGGTTTTCTCCAGCAGAATTGTTTTTGGGCGTACGCTTGGAGGACTTTGAGAGTAGATGGCATTAGAGGACACCGTGGACAAGGGAGATGGGTGGACAAGTTTTGTGGGGGGAAGGGGCCTTAACAGCAGGTTTTCCCAGGCAAAGGCCAACATGGTCAAACAAAATAAAAGGAATAAGTTGTTGTATGATTGTAAACGGGCTGGAGTGGGGCTCTATTGGAGATCAGGTGAAACTTAGGTCCCATCCCTTGTCAAATCTGCGTAGGAACTTTTCGGCCAAGTTGGCTCCAAAGTGGAGGGGGCCCTATGTGATTAGAGAGAGCCTCAGTCCATTCAATTTTCGTATTGAGAGTGAGCATGGTGAAATTCGTGTTGCTCATGTGGACCAGTTAAAGTTAATTAAGTGATGTACCTCTAAAGGAAGGGGTGTTGTAGAGTGTTTGTGTTTGGGCATTTTCTGCAAGCTGTGATATTACGTGTATAGTGTTTATGACGTCATGGAATGTTGTGCATTCTTGTTTATTGTTATTTTAAGTGTCTTAAGGGATGTTCTGTTATGTTAATGTTATGTTAATGTATATGTATTGTTGTGCCAAGTAGCACATCGCCAGGTGGTGATATTACAGTCAGTTCGAACTCATATTCCGTTGTGTTCAGTTGTGTTTTCTTTTACGTCCACTCACACTCCTGTACTCTTCAACTACACGTATGATCCAATGCAATGCAGTCTGCACCAACTAAGATATTTACGATGCATATTCAGCACTGCTCATTACGTATGCATACGTCATATGTAAACGGCAGCCAAACGATCGTTGCTAACGACGCTTTTGAAAAAGTTGACGTGGTTCATGGAAGTTGGCACAACCCGCGGGAAGCATGAAAAATACTCTATGAATGAGAAAAAATATAACAAAATACGTTTTCGATTCTATTCTTGTAATCGTCAGAACAAGACGACGAATCTGTAAGAAGAATTGGGGAACATTTTTCAACCTTCTGAAAGCGAGACGCCACATATTAACGTTACGTAACGATGAGTTTATAACCGAAAAGGGGTAACCCCTTTTAAAGAATTTATGTCAAAATAAGAAGTTATTTAAGACCTAGAAGGTATTTCGAGGGACGGCTCTGGGGCCCTGTTAACTAATAATAGGTAAGTTACGACATCTACTTTATTTAAACTTTTTTAGTGTTAAGATGGAAATACCAAGGGTAGACGTCGCAGAACAGGTGTTTTTATTTTGTGCCTCTAGTATACGCGATGCTAGGGATTACTTAGCTTTGTACGTATTGCTTTCAAAATTCATGTCCTGAATTAATTTCAACCGATTTTTATCAAAAAGACCAAACTTAGCCATACTTGAAATAGGTGTAGTGTTCTACCCTGGAGATAATAACATAACCAAGTCAACCATGTAGTAGAGGGGTGGTATGTGGGGACTCGGTCAGGGGCATTTAGGTGTGGCCGAGAGGGGTGGAGCTTTAATGATGGGATTATAATGTCATTGGCAAAGTTTAGGTTTCCAAGGACTTTGTATAGAAATGAACCTGCTTAGGCTAGGAAAATTTAGGAACCCCATTAATTAGAGCTGCCTTATAGTGGCCCCAAAAACCACAACTGTTCTGCACGCCCTTAGCCAGACGTATTCAATAGCTTGTAATGAAAGAAGCAATTGATATTGCTTCAAGGGGATAATGATTCCCCAGGATGAGGGAAGACATATTAAATACATCAAGTTTATATGGTATTTTAGATTTTCTGGGGTCTGCAAAATTTCATGGGGCCATCCCTACCCCCTCCCCACCTCAACCTAGACAGACAATATCAAAATACGCGGACACCTAGCTTTCAGTAGATCCTGCATCCACTTATAGTGAAATAACGCTATTGACTCTAACATATATCTTGGATCCCTGAAATGTCAGAGTATGTAGATAATATTTGGAAAGAGAGGAGTCAACCCAGGAAACCTTGTCATAAACCACGTTCCAAGCAGCTCAGGGACTATCATTGCTGGGTAGAATTTCACAGCCGTCTTAACCGTACTCATTTTGCATGAGCTCTGTAGGCTGTCCAGTAGTGCTTGGGTTGTAGACTTTTTAGCAAGAGGGTAGTGATTAAATTGATAATAATTGCATTATTGACTCCTACAAGCATATTTATCCTATCTTTAATAATGCTCATGCATCTCTCCTTTTGGTAGTGGAATGTTCAAGGTAAATAAATACACATATCAAAGTTGTTCCTCCTTAGATGATTTCATCCAATCAACAGCACAAAAGACGCCCCGCCTAAATTGACACTAAAGTACATGTAGGCCTATTTGCATATACTGAAATAGGACAAAAGTTTCTCAACAAGTATTTATTTACAACAATGAAATGGTGAAAATATATTCATATATACAGAAGATCAAGATATATTCCCACAGAACTTATGTCACAGTTGCTACTGAAAATTATCTAAAGAGAAAACACAAAGATCACCTTCCTGGTGAAAGAGAAAAGCTGAGGGTCCAGTAGAAATCATTAAGCTCTTGAACACAGGTCCATCCTCATCAATCCACAATTCCGAAAGTTTAGAGCTAGTGAGTCCATCTACAACTCTTCCATGCACCTGCCCGAAATTGTCTGACCACTGACTGGAAGCACAATGTGAGCACAAATTTTGTCAAACCTGTCTAGTAAAAGCCTTTCAAGATGCATTCTCTAATACGATATAATGCACATGTTCTTCTAATATTCATGCCACCAGCATTAAATCTCCACAAGTATATTTTGAGACAGGTTTGTACAGGCAGGTAATAACTTGCACAGTCTGCAAGGTATCTGTTCCCCTGGATGCACAAGGTCAACACAGGTGCTCGAGTGAATTGAAGAAATCCTTTCTCGCCCACTGGATGCTCCCATTAGCAAGTCTATGGAGCAAATAGATACCCTCATTATGAGAAAAAAAATAAAGCAGTCTCAAGATGGGCTTTCCGTCACATACAAAACAGGAATACAGGTAAGCTTTCCCCAATTCTGTTACCATACAGAAGTAATAACTCTGCTATTGAACAATGTTAATAGAGCAAACTTTCAAACAAAGACATTCAGAAACCTTGGAATGAAGGGCAGGCCATATAAAATGGGTCACAATCTTATTTCTTAACCGACTGCAGCATTAATTTCCCTTCCCTTTACAAACCCCTGGAAAAAGTCCCAGCTGGAAAATTCCCATACGACCAATTTCTCCTACACGATTCCCACCTATGGCAATACCTGTTTAGAAAACTATTCCTTAAACAAAATCTGGCAGGAGAGGGGAGAGGGTTGTTTAAAGTGCGACTAGTCTAGATGGGAATTATTCTGGGAAAGTTATTCATGTGAGAACCTGTCCACATGTGAATTCTCATCTCTTCTCTACTCTGGGATAAAACACATTTGCTAAGATAGTAAACAGTAAAATTCTCAGTCAACTAGCAAGCAGGAAATATGAGGAGAAACAAAGCTAAAACACCGTTAACATGACATCGATCAGAGTACACATCATTCAAAACTGGAAAACTTAAATGTTCAGATATCACTTTTGAAACTGTATAGAAAATAAAA
>WURT03000025.1:1021069-1031483 GCA_009936505.3 Holothuria glaberrima
CTACCTTGAGATATCGTGTTAACAAGGTTTTCAGAGTTTGACCCCTGGTGACCCCAGATGACCTTTGACCCGCACCAAAACAATAGGGTTTTTCCTTTCAATATGGGGCATCTATGTACCAAGTTTGAGAACTGTCAGTTTCCCGTCTTGAGATATCGTGTTAACGAGCAAAGTGTCACAGACACACACACATACACTCGTAAGCACATACACACATACACACTACTATATACACCATTATATATACATATATATAATATATATATAGGTTTTTATTAATATGCAGCAATTTTTACAATACCATTTTTTTCTAATTTTTATCAGTATGTCATATTAATACATTAATGCGAACGTAGTGGAATCCCGAAATTCCGCGAAATTGACAAACTGATAAAATTTCAAATATTTTTTTCTTTATTTCCATTACAATTAATGAAAATCTCCAAAGTATTTCCAAAACTCACACACACGTAGGAATAATTCTTGAGCAAAATGCTCTCAAAGATACGCGAGAAGCTTAAAACATTGAAAAGTGCATAATTCTGTTACAAATACTCATCCTACATAATAAATAACACACAAGGAAACCCTTGAATAAATTAAACAAGACAATAAATACGAAGAATAAAATACTGCAGCATTGTTAGTGGATGACGTCATTAACTAAATGATGTATACGTTAAACGAAACTATCTTCATTAAAGTAAAATCGTTCATCTTTGGTACTACAAGTCTTACATAGATGATGTATGTGTCTTGAAAGCTTCTTACTACCGCAGACAAATACGCCTATATTACACCTGGAAGAAAAAAAGAGACGTGGACAATTAATAGCAAACGTTAATGAAAATAAAATACACCCAAGTGATCATGGGAACTGTGAGTATAAACAAAAGCGCTGGCGGTACTACGGTATTGTTAATACTCCCAGTTCCCATGATCCCTTGCGTGCATTTGGCAATGACTGAAGTCTGCTATGTACCCGGTGTAAACACAAAGTGATACAATTCAATGTAGTCTTCCACAAAGAGCCGTTTTAACTATTTCAACACATGGGTGCAACGAAGAAGTCAATCGGAGAAAAGGTGTAGACGTCACGTGATCACGCGTATCTTTGGTTGTTGGACATTTTGCCAATCAAGAGTACATTGTGTCATAGTAGTTTCTACGGCCGTGCCTTGCGCGTGTGCTCTAAATACGCTTACTGCACGTGTGATGTGGCCGGCACTGCCGGGTGATCCCTACCGCGTGACGTCACACGAAATACCTCTAGCCTACTTAGGCGTGGCTTGCCGTAGAAAAATTTTGAATAGCTACAAATGGAAATCATTTATTCGACCAATGTAGGCCTATTGAAATCATGGCCACACATCTTAGAGTACGGGTTCTGCCTACCTGTTGACCTTGGGGTATAAAAACAACTGTCCCCTACTTCTTGTATCAAAAAACTCATTTCATGAATGCACATGCAATGAGACAAAAATTCGTTCGTGAAAAAAATCAGTGAACAAACGCACCTTTTCCTCGACAAAACCATTAAAATCTATGTTTTCGGGGGCAATGCCGCCTAAGATAGACCTTTAGCCATAAGCCCGTAGTTTCAGGGACAGGGCGGCGTCCCCAAAAATTTCGCCCCTCCCCTCTCCAGAACACTTTAAATTGCCGTTGCCTTAATACTTTTCAATCCATCTCCCCCCTCCCCCTGAAAAATTATTTCGCCCCTGTGGGCCATCTCGCCTCCTGCCGTAACCCTTCTGACTATGAACTGGTTCTCAGCGCCTGTGGAGCAGAAGAGACATCGCCGCTAGTGCAGCCTTTATACCCCTAAGTTATCCCCCATATTTGAAAACCGATCAGTACCCTATTTGTATCACTCTTTTTCGGAACTGAAAATTATAGTGTAACGTCTAAATGTGGTCAATTTGTTTTATGTAAGGTCAAAATAATGCGCATGTAAATTCACAATTTTTAATATGGATTAGTATATTAAGAGACTGAAAACAGGCTTAAGACCATCTATGACCAGTCCGGGAGATTCCCCCATTCGGGAGAAAACCATTTTACCCCAAAAAGGCGAATTTGTATTCATGAGGCATCATGAATAAACAAAGCCTTGCTTTCATAACAGTCGTTTCGCATGCACACATGTGGTGTCGGGTTGCAGTGTATGTAGAACGGACAAACATGGCTGCGTATAGTTTGTGTGCTGGGCTTTGACGAACAGCGGCGTTGGTAGTGCCTGACAGTGGTAATTATCTTATATTAATTCTAGTACAAAGGTTGTGTTATAATTCGGAAATAAGTTGCATAGTTCTTAGGTATCTCTTAAGAACTGTAAGCCTGTAACTCTTACACAACGGTGAAAGCCGTAAAGCGAACGTCTGTAGGCTAAAGAGTGTGCATTGTGCAGTGTACGTGTTCAGCTATCGCGCGCTATGCACACTAAATGTGTATGCAGTGAGAGACGGCTGTACAACGTCTACTAATGAAGCTATCACAAAGGTCACTTTGCTTTTTTGAGATTTTCGCAAAACGTGCATGGTAGACTACCTTTCGCCGCGTGGAAAAGTTGTAGGTAGTATAATCTGCTACATGAATATGCAGGTTTCGAACTTCCCTTCGCACGTACGAATTTTCCAGAGGGGTTTGAAAAGATTGACCCTTTGTTTTGTATTGTCCAAATGGTGTGGCATTGTGGGTATAATGCAAAATGGCTGTCAGATTTTTCCCCCGTTTGGGGGAAAATGATTTTCACCCAAAAGGGGGAATCTCCCGGACTGATGACGTCACATATAATTTTAGCAACAGAAGGTGTTACAGTTTTGGTTTAAGTTGCGGTGGCTTCGCCAAGGGGAACATGGGGCACGTGTCTCCCCAAAGATTGGCTGTTCCCCCCGTGTGCTCCCAAAATGAGATTTTGGGTATGAAAAAAATATTCACAAACACACCATTCACGAATATGTCGACATAAACAGGAGGATCCACTGTCACTGAATCACTCAAACATACGACTAAAATTGCACAAAATGTTCTCAAAACTGCAGTTTTGCGGTTCGCTTCGCGCTCATCTATTTGTTGCACTGTATGAATGACTCCCTTATTGGGAAATGTGATCCACAGCTATTGTTTCAACCTTTATTTTCAAAAGGCAAGCTATGAGACTACTGCGGCCTTGTGTCCTCTCCCTTCAATGTACTTCCCACATCATCTTTTAGTTAGATCTTATGTTGGACAACTGAAAAAATTGCGATTTTCTTTGCCTTTTTCAACGCGTATTCAATAAATATGAAGATAATTTTTTTAATATAGCTTTACCCTCATAGGCTAACGTCTGTTTATTTTAGATACCGGTGCTTTCAAATTTGCATGGTAACACTTTGCTCTCCCTTATCCTGGCCAAGGTACAGCCACGCACCACACCAGGGATCATAAAGTGGTGATATGTCCGACAGGAGTAAAAGAACAAAATTTTCATAGATGATCAAAACCAGAATTTTCTGGCCATTTCTCGCGTGCATCAGGGATGATCTCAACAAGAGCTACCCAGCCCTTTCCATTTATTGCTGAAGAAAATACAGAAATTTATATTGGTCATACTTATAATTGAGAGGCACCCAAAGTAGACTGGACTGCATTCAAGCGCGCTTTTTTTCACGCTAGCCCCGGATCTGCAGCTGTCAGATGTACCCCGGATGCTCCAATTTGACGGCTTCGATTCATTGGCATACATAGAAGGTAGTTGTCTCAACATTAATTTCTATTGGGCAGCATGAGTGGATTTATTTTTAAATCCCAGTGCAAACATTTACATGATCCTATGTCCCCATTCATCCCCCTCCCCTCATTAAATTGTGCGAGTAAGGTTAGCACAATGGTCAACTTTTGATTTCTATTTTGTAGTCTATTTAAGTGCGCTGCAATGACATTTTGGAGATGGTCAAATGCTTCATTCTAATGGTCACATTTTTATAATTACCCCAGAGCCTCCGCATGGGTTGCACCCCTAAAGCCCAATGGAGTGTTGTTGCTAGACCCTACCAGGGCCCTTAAAGTGGTCCCCTAGCGCCTAACGCCTACAGGGGAGCACTGCACATCAGTAAGATACCTACATTGACGCCCAGTCCTTCATTTTGGTGTGCCCTCGCAGCGGACTGCTTAGCCCACAGTGCCCCCCCCCCCTCCTCTTCGAAAAGTCTGGCGACGCCACTGTTCGGTTGACCTGAACTTACGGTAGTTGAGCTGCAAATAAATTATTTCCAAGTATTTAAGGTGTCTTAAAGTCAATAGCATTTTCTCACTTAATATTCTATACAATTTCTAAAGATAATATTTTACTTACTTTGTTTTACTTCTTATGATGTCTTTAAATATGGTCTTCATATCTGGTCTACCTAACGAAACTCTCTTCAGTAAAAATTTGGGTAAAGTTGATAAATTTGGCATGGAAGTTCCCGTCACAAAGAGACGAACATTCAAAACGTCTGGATAATTTTTCTTCCAAAGCTGTTAGAAGAAATTACAAAATTTATGGTACTGAATGAGTGCCTTTATTATTAAACGAATTATGGGGTGGGTATTGAGGGATTTTTAACAAACACTTAATCTGTCTCATGAAAACATCACTTGAAAAGATATGTCTAAGACCTGGTGCAAATTGTGAAGAAAGGAGACATGGTTATGAAATCCACTCAATATAATTAAACCAATAAAGATAGAATTATATAGCAGGGTTCGAAATTAGCACTCGCCCGTTGACCATTTGAGACTGAAAACATCGGAGGGCGAGTGAAAACCTTCCTCTTGGTAGTCCGGCTGGCGAGTTAAAAAAATTTCACTTCCTCCTGTCCACAGCCCACAACTTGTTAATTGAGTCACAAACCGACCAAGCATTTTTTATTTATTTGTTTATTTTTTTTATTTATTTATTTATTTTTTGTTACCTCACATAAATAAAGATACCTTAATTTAAATTACAAGTACATGTGTTGTGCTTTTATTTATTCATAATTTGAATTTTCTAAGAATAGAAGCCACCAGGTGATTGCCTCAAGTTGAATGAAGTCAATGAACACACATCAAATGTTAACAGGCATCTTCATAAGTGAGTACCACAAACTTTTATTTCACTCTTTGAACATGATAATATGCGGGCTAGTGAAAGTAGCTTGCGGACTACACTGAATTTTTGGATCGCTAGTCTGTCTGGCGTGTGATAAATAAAGTTAAAGGAAACCCTTGTACAGTATCCGTTAGTAGCCCTGTACGGGCAAAACAGCTATGTGAGTATCGGCGGCGCTTCAAAAGGAGGTGTTGTACCAACGTTATTCCTGTTCCCCCTTTTTCGTCTTTGCAAGATGTAGTATCGTGCAATCCATTTTCAGATATTCTCTCCAGTGAAGATCCGAAATTCCCATCCCAAACCACTCTCAACAATAACGCCACATTGTCGGTAAAACACAACTGCAGAAGAGCCCCCTCTATTGCCTCTCACCTCTAACATCCTCACCCCAGGGCTTCGACGTATCCCACCCTCACCTGGAACTTCACATCAAGTATCTTTTTCTGATAAAATTAATTTTTTGGGCATTTATCTCGACTCGAATCTCTCTTGGGTAAACCACATTAATAATATTTGTTCAAAGTTTCAAACATTATCGGGATGTTTTACAGAATCAACAGTTATGTACCATTATATATTATGAAAGACCTATATGATTCTCTAATCTATTCACAAATCTCATATTGTAATATTGCTTGGGGGAATACGTACCCCACTCATCTTAATCGTATTTATATCCTTCAGAAAAAAGCGATAAGGCTTATTACAAACTCCAATTATTGTGTTGCTACTAAAGGGCTTTTTTTTTAATCTTAGAACTTTAAGCAATGGAGTAGGGGAAACAAGCCAGTGAGCCACAACTGGAAAAAAGGTCGTTGCCGGCTCGATTTAAATCAATTGGTTAGAGACTGGGCCGTAAAACTTCATCTAACTAACTAACTTTAAAAAAAAAAAAAGAAAAAAAAGAAAAAAAAACTTCTTCCATGACCACGGTAGGGATCATATTCGTTTTACAATACTTCTAATGTCAGCAAATAAAACCATTGATGTTATCATTTAACGTATAAGTGACCTCATTTTATGAACACTTCCGCACTGAACACCACTACACTTCCTTGATAGACTGAAGGACACCCATATCGATTCAATCCAAATTATGTTCGATTCAATAACGTTAGTTTGACAATTATTGCCAGTAACAATAAGTATAATTTAAACTTTACTGTCGTTATGTTGTTGTCAGCAAGCTTGCATTTGAGTCATCTCATACTAGCTACTGCTTTTGGTGCTGAACTGTGACTCGACAGTGTCACTGATCTATGAACACAGGGTTTTCATCTCAGACTTAGGGTTAGGGTTTGAGAGTATTAACACTAGAGCAACACATTTGCTAGCAAATACGGTGTGGTGTGCCCAGAAAATCTGAAGTACGGTTAAGTTGTTCGAGTTAGTTCTCAAACTAGGTTGTAGGATATGCCCACGGTATTCCCAGCCTGTCGTAAGAGGCGACTAAAGGGAAGGACTTTCACCGTATTTGAAACCGAACTTGAACCTGAACCGTATTTGAAACCGTATTTCAACTTTACTTTTTTATCTAGTTGTTGACACTACATAACACATTTGTGTTGGTGTGTCATTAAATCTCATCTAACCAACTAACTCAAACTAGAGCTGTCGTAGCGACTCCTCTAGCTGGTGCTTGCTTGTATTCGTTAGGTACCTCATGTCCCTTACTCTGTAGTTAATTTTTCGGCTTATATGACCCCAAAATAAAATTGGTTGGGATAGTGGAAAAAATCGAGGAAAAAAATTAGGAATATCCCAACTTTGCTTTCATTAGTCCTGCAAGGTTACCTAATTTTTTTTTTTTTCAAATGAGCATAGCAGTATTTTGTCAGTGATTAAGTTGTTCAAATTGTTATAGAGATTTTAAAACATTCTGTAAACTGTCACCTGCTTCAATCCAACTTATGATACGTAGCTTGGCAACGGAGAAATGAGCTGGAAATGTCTTGCACAGGACTCTCGCACATGTTTAGTAAGGGGGTTTTTCACGTGACGTCATTGCGTTTCAATTTGGCATACTGGCCATCACTGACCCATGCGCAGAAGGTGTGTTATCGATACGCGCGCACGACATGGCCTTAGTTACAGCTGTTGTACGATGGACGTCTGGCCTTCAAAATAGAGACGAGCAGCGCAGTGACGTCGGCCGGGTGAAAAACCTCTATAGTATTCACACTGTGCGAACAGTAATAGCATATGGTACATCAACCTGCACATATCATAAAATTCACAATAAAGGTCATATGCTATTATTTTCATAACCGTATTGCTTTTTCGGACGAATTTGAACATTCTAACCATAAATATGTAAGAATATCGCAAGGATGACCTGCATTGCAATACATTTCACGTGTACGTTCCTTCGTCTCCCTTGCTTTGCTTGCGGAATAATACATACAAACAACACAACATTAACGGGCTATAAAAGGCATGATCAGAATTATGATGACAAAGAATCTTCACTCTACGTTTTCATATTGACATATTCCTCAACTTGTGGTCGATTTTTCTATTCACTGCAAAATAAAGTTAGTAGGAGGAAGATAAAAACAAAAAAGGGACAAAGCTAACATTGCTGAAGGCGTAGTCGGAAGTGAATGTCAGTGATCAGTGTCCTGGGCTCCTTTGAAAAATTTTTGACTATTTAAAGTACCCAATATCTGGCAAACTTTGAAGTAATTTCATCTATTCAATGACAGATTTTGGCAGCATGTGATCCAAAGTGTGTGTGGGAGGGGTGAGCGAAACGAGGTTTCTGCCCCATCAATCAGAGAGCGGGGCGGCCCTCCCATGCCCTCTTTTCCTACGTCTATGTACATCGTGGTGTCCAGCTGAACGTACGAATCTTACATACTACAAGATATTGCAATCATTGAACTAAATGCTATATGCAATATGATATTCTAGGCTATATGTTTTATAGCTGAGTGATTGCAAAATGTGTGACGTCATTCGTACACACCGAACAATCAGAAATGATTCAATTGTGTGGTCCACACTGATTGACACAGTGATGACTCGTGGTAACATTAAAGGAGAGATAAAGGAGAAAGGCTACGAACCGAAATATTTTTAGTGACTTGAAGAAAACCAGAGGGGGGCCATAAAAGGGAGAGAATGTCCCCCTCGGGTACGAAATTATTGAAATGTATACATTGTTCACAAGAAATCGATCCTTAAATCAGACGGTAGGCTGCGCTTACCTTCCAGTGTAGTTCTGTGATCATTTCTGAAAACCACTGAAAACACTCTACTTGCCGACAGATCCATACAAGATATAAAGACTTCAACTTGAGATCTCCGATGGATACTTTCATCCTGTGGGTCAAATTACACCAAACCTCATCACAAAATATTCCATAGAAAAGTGCCGAGTGTGTTGTAGACGTACATGTGTGTACTGGAACTGTCACATGACATCCAACCAAGGGTGGTACTATGATCCGTCAGTAAATTTCTTATCGAGAGTGGCGTCCGCTTGTTAGGTTTTCCACATCTTGATCTCAACAAGAAGGGATGGGGTAGGTGTGCATACACTAGTTAGATGGTCAATGGACCCTAGCAGTACAACTCTTATTATCCACATTACTGTATGTCCAAAAGCCTTTTGAATTAAAGACAGATCCCATAAAATTTCTGTATTCATTTCACATCTCCTTCCTCTAATAATAGCTGAGTATCCTAACCTTGAAATTCCTAAAAATATAGGCAAGGCTACCGACAATATTTTTTCAAAACCTGTTCAAAATTTGAGACTTAAACTTGAAGGGGTAGATCGAGAGAATCTTCAGTTAAGGTACTCTAGGGGCCCCGGGAAATATGCCCCTAAAATAAGGTTGTTTCTATAGCAACATCCTTACAAGAAACATTAGTCAGCAGATTGTGTCGACGCAATTGCTTACCTGAGTTCGTTAAAGACTGCTGCAAACGGTGTGATACCAACCCCTCCTGCAACGCAGACACTGGTATTATATCTGAAAACATCTTGGCTCGAGCCACCTAGGGGCCCATCTACGAAAAACCTGGGAATGAAGTGACAAAAATATGAAACAACTTTTCTCGTTTCACCTCACGTGACGCAGCCATTTTACTTTTCTTTTTCCCAAAATGCATGTTACTAGAGAAGTAAAGGTTCTTAATCATGGATTGTCACTTGTATTTTACAAGAACCATGGACTAATTTGGGACCAAATCAACGCGGGGTAAGGTGATGAAGTAAACGGCAAGTTGAGCCAACCTTTGAGAGTGATTTGCTAATACGTCCCAGTAACTAACGGGTTCACGGGTATGAAAATATTCTTCTCATTGCTTCATGTCAAATAGACCAGATTCCGGCCGCGATCGGAATTGGACGGGGACTGGGATCACTTGGATCAAAATCAGTTCTAAATCGGGTCGTACACAACAATGGGGTTATTGGAACTGCTCGGACTCGGGTCGTATCGGACACAACAATGGGGTTATTGGAACGGCTCGGACTCGGGTCGCATCGGACACAACAATGGGGTTATCGGATTTGCTCGGATTCGGGACGTATCGGACACAACAATGGGGTTTTTGGAACTGCTCGGACTCGGGTCGTATCGGACACAACAATGGGGTTATTGGAAATGCTCGGACTCGGGACGTATCGGACACAACAATGGGGTTATTGGAACTACTCGGACTCGGGTCGTATCTGACACAACAATGGGGTTATTGGAACTGCTCGGACTCGGGACGTATCGAACACAGCATTGGGGTCAATGGAATGTCAATTGCCTCGGGTTAAGTGGACTCGGATACAGCTTCAATATACCAAGGGCGCAAAATTGATGTTAATTTCATGTACAAATTATTGCTTTTTCTTGGTGTTAAAAGTGGAAAGTAAGGGAAGGTCAGCTTACGTTAGATTCACCGCAAGACAACCCATGTTTCTCACGAAAGAGATGGGCCAATACTGATAAACCTTGTTACCAACCAGGTATAGAACAATAATTTGCAAAGTGAGAAAATTTCATGCAAAAAGTTTCAAAAAAGCCTTAACTATTTTGAACTCGTTACAGTATACTTCCTTTGCTTCATCTTCACCCCCCCCCCCCGTCCCTCTTGCAAAATGAGAATCATTCGGGCTTGTTTACCTTGGTATATTGAGAACAGCAGACTCCATGTTTCCATAGCGATGCTCTAACAGCATCTTCTTGACATCGTCTAAAGGAATAAATAAACTTATTCTATGAGGGTGAACTTAAGGCATATATATATATATATATATATATATATATATATATATATATATATATATATACA
>WURT03000025.1:1036957-1087060 GCA_009936505.3 Holothuria glaberrima
CTGGCTTGTTTTCCCTTACTCCATTGCTTATGCGGAGCATCACGCACAACGGCAGAAGGTTCCATTTTTAAAGTCATTAGAACGCTATGTCCATAGCATGTTGCACTTGCAAGATACCTTTTTGTGAAGAAATACTTCTTTTTCAGCTTGCACAGTGCATGCTGGGAAAAGTGATGTAATCTGCGAAATTTGATCAAATATAGTATTACATTTCTTTAAAATGCGTAAAACCACTTTTGGAATATTACATTTCTTTGTTTGCTATACCATAGGTTTGAAACGCTTTTATGCTGGATCTACAAACATATTATAAATTTCAAGGAAATTTCAAGGACAGGCAAGGAAGCCTATAACAAAAGGAACGAAGCCAGTTTGCCCACTTGGCACCACATCTGAGACCTGGAGGAAACCCAGAAGAATTTCTAGACAAAATTAACCAAGCTTCAAAATGGATCACTTGGGACACGAATTGGGTTTTGGTGGGGGGTTTGGACAACTGTACTATTTTCCATATAGAAACCCTGAAAATGCCACCAGACAATGCCTAAGAACAGTATAAACAAGACCGCGACTAGTAACTTCAGTAACAGTTGATTACTCATATAGCACCTTTTACCCAAAACAATCCTTCGTCTAGTTTCACAGCTATGTACTTTTGACTGCAAAGCAATTGCAATGTTGACTGTTTCGTGCCATCTGTAAATTTTCGTAATAAAGTTATTGTAACGATGCGGTGGAGCACGCAAAAGTCAAGCTCTGCTCACAGAATAAAGAAAGACGAGAGAATACAATATATTGGATTTGATTTCCATTTGATTAGCCGTTTTTATCACTGCCAGCAAGCTTTGTGAACACAGCGTTCAAGGTTAGGAGGCTCAATGACAGTCCTAAAGTGAGGTAAATCGTTAATGAAACAAACAACAGATTCACCTGTACCACAAAACAATACCAATACAGCTGCAAGACTAACGGTTACGACCGTCACTTGATTACAATTTAGCACAAAACAGTTCTGATTGATACGCAGTTTTGTCGCATTACAGCCTCCCTGATCACAGCATTGTCATGTTGACAACATGATATAGGGCCTGTGTACGACACTGAATAGGGCTTATCAATCCTTACGTTGGTTAGGTTATCTTTTTCATGTGATTTTTAAGCATGAACATGACTGCGTAAAAACTTCTCTAATTGTTCTGGCAAATTTGACGAAGAACCCCACTAACAGCAAATACCCTACCCCGCGGAGCGGACTCTTGTTTTCTCAGCTCCCCACACCACCAGGAATATGACGTGAACAAGTAATATGCCGTACAGCCTGCTACAGAGGCAACAATTACCCTCGACTGCCGTGGTTCCTATTTAGAGTTTGTGATCTAAGCCCTAAGATTTTTTGTGTTGCAAAACACACAAGATGTTCTTTTAGAAAAAGCTACCGGTATTTCCAATTCATTGACTTTACTACACATGATCAGTATTTTACGGATTTACAAGAGGAAAATGCCCGGACCCCTGTCATATAGATTGAAACCCTCACTCTATTAAGCAGAAAACATTGAAGCTCTTATTTTTATTTGTTACATTAAAGATAAACATTTGTTTCTTGTTTTGCTGTCGGCAAAACTGAAAGTACATTAATTTTGTACCTTCTGTGTTTAACGGTGCACTAATTTCTAAGGCTGGGATACTGCAAGTGCCAAGATTTCTGGCAATATGGGTGGCAGTTTTTCAAGCATGTTCTTGGTAGGTTACGTGCCGACCGATGCTAGTGCTTCGATAAGGTAAGAGTCGGGTATTTACCTCAGACTTTACCAGATGATGTTCCCACACAGTCAGAAACTGAGCCGTGAAACCTCATCTAACCCACAAGGCACCTCGTGAGAGGTGCACCGAACATAAAATACCGCAGACCCTGCAACGGTAACAGAATACTTGTGGGCACGTTGCACTGACCTTACACAAGGTAAAACATCCAAGCAATGGCCGACTGTAAACAACCTATACACGCTGTAACTTTACAACTTGATGCATGTATTTACTAAATTAATTCTCATTTCACATCTGAGACCAAGCAGTGAAGCATCTTCGATCTAGCATCTGTAAAACTGGTTTATCATCAATCTCAAGAGACAAGATCAGTACATTTCCTTCTAATCAGTGATTTGTTGTGTGAGAAATCATACGCTCTAACAGCTGAACAGATAGATGGTTAAACTTTCAGTGACCTATCGTTACAACCTGATTTATTCTGCTCAAGGTTGAGAATCTGTATGGACTATTATCAATGATTATGCAATTTGCAAAAAAAAAAAAAAAAAAAAAAGCTTTAATTATTTGAATTGTTAAAAAACATCGCGGTGTGGAAATTACAATAAATTTTTTCGAAGGAAGCCTTTAGTGGCTTCAAGACAAGGAGCCAACAAGGCATGACCCGATTTGTTCCATAGATTAAGGTTAGAAACTGGGCCGTAAAACCTCATCTAACTAACTCACTCCATAGATTAAGATCCTGAAAGAAAACTGTAAATAGGTCGGAGAAAAAATGTGGTAGACAATATGATTATATATGCTGTGCATTCCTCGTGCACAGCTAATTACAACTGACAGAAATAGAATTTTGATAATGTAATAAGAGCCTCAACAGAGTAACATTTCAACTAATAGACTCACATTTTATACTAAAACTATGAGGCCAAGTAAGGGTAGGCGGACGCTAATGATGTACACGCCCCAAGTTAAAAGAGTATACGTGAAGATAAATTACAGTGATATCCGATCAGTTTACCTGGTCTTGTCTGACAGATGTGAGAGTATGAGGCCTGCCGTCAATTTTTCCTCAAGAAACTCATTAATAGAGAATTTTTACTACATGATGCAAAAATCGGGCTATAATATACGTTTGCCATAAAAAGCGGAGTGGGCCTATAGATGTTGGTTAAGTGCATTGTATGATAAAAGGATGCCAAGTGGATAGTAACTCTCAGTTTTCCAAAGTGTTACCATTCTTGGCCGACGTAATTGATCTGCTGATTTAAAGGGTTACAATTCACAAATATGACCAAGACAGCTAGAAAATAGCTGTCATCATTGTAGAACAATGCATTCTTACAGATTTACTCTGGCACAGGGGCAGTGATCTATTAAAATTATTGCGGGCGACACCTGCTTGAGTGAACACTGTGCCTTTTGGCCAAGGGCACAGGGGACCACCATATGTCCCATGTTGGGGTCCAGGGGTGAAGGTGGAGGCCAAGCAATTTGGTGCATTCTAGAGGACACAGATGACGTATTTCTGATCTTAAGTTCTCCCCAGCTGTCATTAATAGGCTAATATCACAATTATTATATCGGAAATGTGTGTAATATTTATTTTTCTGCATACCTCTAAATATGGAGTGGGATTTGATATTATGCCTCCCCCACATAAAATATTGAGAGGGACATGTCCCCCCAACCTGTGATCGCAACCCATGCTCTGGCAATAGTTATCATCCTACACATATTATTGTGCATTACAAGAGTTATGGTTGTTGCATCAGTTGGAATTCTGCAAGTCTGAGTGCAAAAACTATTCATTTGGTACAACGAAGTGAATTTCTTGCTGTGAGAAAGTAACTTCTGGAAAGTTACCCAGCTATCTTATTTTGAATTGCCTCATCATGGGTATTGTAAAAGTCAAAGGAAGCCTGCACCTGTAAATAGATCTTTAAGTTCATTTATGTACATAAACCAGTATTTTCTCAGTGTCATCTTTGCATTCTCATTTTCGTCTTCTTCCTGTTCTTTAGGGTGTTATGGCCAAACAAACGCCTCAGCATTAGTCTTTGTTAAACAAATTTGAGAACTTTGCCTCTCCATATACTGTCTTATGCCAGTATTTCTTTTGGAATTCTTTTAAATTATGTAACTACATTTTCCTTTTTAAATTGCTAAATAAACAGTGAACAAATACAAAACAAAACAGACAACGAAAAGCTCAAATTTGATTGGTTGTCTAACTTCTTTCTCTTAATGGCAAATTTGAAGTTAACCAAGTTTTACATAAAATTTTTTTCTTTTAGACCAGTGGTTCTCAAACTTTTTTCTTCTACTGCCCCCTTCAACCATTTTGAACTGTCCCAATTTCCCCTTCCCCACCCCTCCCCCCATCCTACCATTCATTGTCAGATGCTCAACAATATTTTTCTCAGTGAAACCATGGCATTTGACAGCCTACAAGACAGCTTGGCTGCAATGTCTCCTCCCAAGTTTCAAAACACATATCTAACCATCCATGTGGCATTACCTTTGTACAAAATGGTACTCTAGAACAGATGTTACACCATGGGGCAGTAAAGGCAGTGAGTACCAAAAACTTACAGTGTAAACAAAGGGGACGGGAGGGGAGACCAAGTTTCATTGCCCTTACAACTGTTAAAGTGCTCAATACTGCCCCAGTTTTCCTTGAATAAAATTGTTCCTTCAGTTGAGCAGTTAAGTTAGTTTGCCAGTTGGCCCTCTCACATTTTCAAATGGCATAAAAAATACCTGTCCCCTTAGAGCAGTTGGATAAAATTACTGGATCAAACAGATTCTGATAAAACCAGGGAGGTGCAACAGACACTCCCTAATCACAGTAGTTCTTTTTGGCTGACTTAAGCATGAGGTCTTGAGGTTTTATTGTTTTTTTTTCTTTATGATTGCAAGCTGGTATATAAGGATTAAATGATAGCAAAATGATCAAAGAGGGAAGAGGTTACCCCTTACTGTATTCATACAGCACCATTGGTCCTGAACAGTCACAGACAATGTGCACAGAAAACCTCATTAAAGGGAATTATTGTTTACATTGTAGCAATATGGCACTGAGGGAAAACAGCTTTTACCATTATTAAACTATTCAGTCTCAACAATAAACTATCAATAGCTTTTCTTCCCACAGACATAATGCATTAAAAGAGTCATGAATGTTGCCTCATTTAAAAATTTGGCACTTTGAATGAACAAACTGTTTACGTGCAACAAAAGAGTCTAATTTCTTTCTGTGAGAACCATATTCCTTAAACATAGTTATCCAGCAACCTTGTTTTGAATTGCCTATCAATTCCCCTATATTTAATGCTTTTAAATTAACTAAAAATTTGGTAGCACATTTGTAACATTTCCCTTCAAGAAAGTAAGGACTTAGCTTATGATTGTTCACTTAGAGGGAAAAAGCAGTCACCCCAATCAGAATTAGTATACCCTGTCATCCTAATTCATGAATGGCTTGTTTTGATCATGTGACAATAATTTTGTTACTAAACTGTTACATTTGTGGAAAATATCTCCTTGCTTTCCCTTTTGTTGGTAATAGTTTTGTTTAAAAATATCATTAGAGGTACTTTTAAAGCAAATAAAAGGACGAGATTTGCAAGTGTTTGCTGATTTTTCAAAGTTATTTTGGGGTGACTGCCTATTGCCTTTAAAGTGATGTTACCTGATCAAGAATAGGGAAATACATAAGGTCTAATGTTTTTCTTTATTTGTCAATACACTTATGATGCTAATAAGGGATGAAGCTGTTTATGTTGTAACTGAAAATGGTAGTCTGAATGGCAAAATGTGAAGAAACAGTGCAAAAACAGTCAAAATATTCTGTTGGCTTTTTTTTAAACAAACTGTTCTCATTACAACTAGCTTAAACCATGCCTATCAGAACACTATATGAATATCCAATGAGTCATGCAAATATATGTGCAGAAGAACTGTACATTTAGTGAGCCTGTATTGTCGCGGTTATTCAAGATTTGCTGGGAAACGTGTGATTTTGAAGGTTGTATAATGCAAAACACACTTGAGTTTTTAAAGCAAAAGCTGTATTTTCATTGTGATACCTGTGTTAGTAGATTTTACCCCCAAACACTATTCAAGAAGACAGCATACTAACGGCTGGTAACAGTAACCAGTTACACCTGAACACGGGTTCTTCCCCTCATCCCAAGTCTTCGTCCTCAAACGGTACATGCAGGTAGATATCAAATATTCTACGTAAAATGTACAACGATGCACTAATTGACGAAAAATGTGTCACGACTGTACATGCCGATCACTAGAAAGGGGCACTAATCTAACAGTATGAAAATCCAAGCCAAAATTGTTCCAAATTCTTACCGGTACCTCCATAAGTGGTGGTAGCCTTTACATACACAGCAGGTATAGATATTTTAGGCGAGCCGGAGGGCTTGATTCGATCTCCTCTGCAGGCAATGTTTTTCCCCTCGGTCATTTTCAATTGTTGGAGATAGTTTCTCCAAGAGTTTCCAACATGTTAAAGAATTTGTGTTGGTTCAATCACAAATCCCTGGTTTAATCAAGGCAACTGCCAGTGTGTACACTTCACCTGGGAAAGGTAACAGGGAAAGTTTGATCTTGTGACAGAGTGTAATCATCTCAGATATCAGAGTCCAAGCTGATACCCTTGGCCATCGAAGATTTAAATGATTCAAGGATTGTTCAATACTATTCCTCGGAGGGAGTACTCACATATTATATCGATGGCCAGTCTCATGGATTAATAGAGTCAAAAATGCTCCTATTTTCTTTTAGTCTGCCTTCAGAATCATGAGAAAAACACTTAAAAAAGGTACATAATAGGCTATAGCATGAATACCATGTGTTCAGTGCTCGTTCGCTGGAGTATACGTGGACATCTTCCATTGTGATGCCATTTGTATATTGAATTATTCATATATCTGAGCACTCCCGTTGGTTCGTTCGACCAGGAGTGAAATTGAATGGAATAAAGATTGCGTGCATGCATTATCGATTTTCATAGTTTTTGTTGTAATTTTTTTAATAATTGAAACAATAACTGGAATAACTACTTTTGTGAGGGATCTTTATTTATCTTTGTTATTCAGATGGACTGCTTAAACGTTATTCCAACACTTTGGAAAAGGCAGTGTTATGTATTTCCCTTTCTTAAACAGGTAATGCTACTTTAAGGTGTTAAGAAAACCCTGAACAAATGATCAATCACTAGTTAAGTAACTTACACTCACACTCTGAAAAGCAGCAGAGAATATGCAGACAACAGAAAACCTTTATTTGCTCAATCTTTGACTTATTTATTACTCCAACTGTTAGATCAAAGAAGCATCAATGAACAATGTGAATACATGATGTTAAATAGAATGAGTTGAAATATGAAAGGAAAATGAAACTTCAAAGGGCTAGACAGGATTAGAGACTTATTAAAGGGGTGTACATAACCACCAATTGGAATTAACATACCACTGTATACTAAATCATGAGTGGATCTTTTATATGAACTGGCAATGTTTTTGTCACTAAATCGGTTAAATCATGCAGGACAAATGAAACTTCAGTAACGATGTATAAGAGGATATTAAGAGAAATTTTTAAGATACAGCTGATATTTAAAAATACAGTTCCGGTGACTGGTTTTCCCCTTTAAGGCTTTAACCTTGCAGAATGAAAGAAACCACAGTGTAATAACGTGAAAGCTTGACTGATAAACTGTATGTTTAATATACAATACTGCTTACATGATGGGTTTTAAGTAAGTGATGCATGTAATTTAGGTAAATGTATATAAGTTTGATATAAGCTTATAGAGGGGTTTCATGTGACATCATGCCAGGAACTGAAGGGCAAAACACACATGCAGTATAAAAGCGTATTTACAGCACATGCACATATCATAAACCTAGATACTTCTGTGAAACAATGGACCCTTGCCTTTCAAAACCGAAGAGACACGCAATCTTTCCCTTCAAAACCATGGAGATGCATGATCACATGAAGTTGTTGAACCCCTCTATACTAAGCTGATTAGTACAATATTATTCCAGCCTTTATTTTTAAGTCTCCATAATGTGCCAAATATTAAAAAAAAAAATGTCATGAAGCTTTGTAAGGGCTGGGGTGGGGTGCATGTGGACTTCTGGATCCTACAAGCTGCATTAGTTCCAAAATGGTATTGCACCTAATGAATTTCAGTCATCAGTGTAACTCCCATCTTCACAGTTTGTTCAGTTGCTGAGATGTAAAACACTGAAATTTATTCACTTTATAGTAGTCAATTGTGCAGTACTTTGTTGTGTATTTCTTGTACAACTCATGTTCTCTACTTTTGTTTCCTATTGAAAAGAATGTTTACGTGACCTTGAATTAGTTACCCCTATCTTGCATGGAATGTTATGTGGAGAGAACTTGCATAGTCAAGTAAGCATGGACCAATAAAGTAACAACCACTTTTTGGAACAAAATACAATGGATTTAAGAAAAAAAGAGAAACAAAAACAATTGTAAAAGTGGTAAAAGAGGGACATCAGAAATCTTAGACAATCTACTATTGTCTATTGAGTGAATAAAATTTAACATTTAAATCTCAGTAAAGGAATATCACAATACTGTGTATTGGGATTCATTATTCAACATGAGTAAAATATATTTTTACAGTTCCTGACTTTAGGTAATGATGAAAAGTAATAAGCCAATGACCTGCCTTAAGGATTGTTAGGCATAATTGTTGAAATTAAGTATAAAAATGGGATGGTTTGACCTGTCCTGTTTACAAGTAGCAGTTAAAATACAACAAAATCCTTCATTTTAAGCAATATAAGCACTGACACATATTAACTTCAACATAATTTCATGTGAGTAACATACGAATAATACACAGATATGCAATACTCAGGCTTTCAAGTAGACCAAGGAGTAAAAGTAGGATTAGAAGGATTAAAATTTGTAGTAAAAATGATGAGCAAAAGAAGGAATTTGGAAGTAGAACAAAAGTAGGAGTTTTACAAGTTTTTATTCACCAGTACTCAGCAATGCTGAAATCATCATAACTACATTTTTAAACTTTTTCAATCATTTTAAAAAAATTTTGTTTGTTTGTTTGTTCATTGCCTTTAAGTCCAAAAGAAAAAATGTAAAGAAGAAAAAAGTAGGATTTTCAACAAAAGGCAGAAGTAGGAGGAAGGTTTAAATGGTAGGAGAAAGTAGGATAAGTAGCAGTCCCTTGAAAGCCTGAATGCTAAAAGATGGGGATTTTTTTTCTATTTGCATGAAAAAATTCACAAATGAAGTAGTTAGCACAGAGTAATTACAAAATCAGAAAGCTATAATAAACATCAAAAGTTTTGCAGACTTCAGGTATGAGAGCAAATATTTACACTATGTGTGGCAAATACCATAATATTGACCTTTGACATCCATATCAAAGACCTTTTTCCATGTTTCCTCAATTGCAATTGCAGAAATATTTGCAACACAGTATTACACTAATCCAAACCAGCACAAGTGGGAAACAAAACATTACCAATTTTAACAGGCTACATTGCCAGTGATCTATGAGCAATTTGAAACTGATCGCTGCATTTCTATATCCTTTACATACAATGTTTATATGATGTCATTTGATGAATACTGAAGCAAATACTGACCAAAACTTTTATGAAATGAGTTTTAGAGATGCTTTCCAGGAAATTTCTATTCCTTAAATAAATTTTTTCATATCAGCTACCAAATTTTGTTCAACACATCACACATCGATGATGGTGGTGTGCAGGAAATATCTGGTTACATGCCACAGATGAGTAAATATTTAATAGTTTTTATTTGAAAAAAAAAAATACACAAACAACAAAGAAACTCCAACCTATGTATCTTCTCCATCTAAAGAATATCAAACCTCTCTTACATTTTGCTATTTTTTGTTTCATGACATGACAGTGGGTCAATTTAAAACAAATTAAATATTAAAAAATGAGTACAAAAAATAGAAAGTAAAACATGAGTTAGTATAAAAATAAGCTGTTATAAGAAACAAAGAATACAGAGTTTAATTTGCATAATAAGTTGCTTACGAATTTCTATTGTTATATACATACCATTTCAAGATTTCAGGTCAGGAGATAACATATCAACAAAACCTGTAAGAATTATGCAGCAACAATACTAATTTTACTGAAAACTATTAAATTTACTAATATTAATATGTAAACAGTTGCACAGTAAAGAACAGTAGGTACAAAAGAGCTACTGATGCTGACTCTTCCCTCATGAATATTCATCATATTCCAAATGTTATCATGTATACATGGATCTTTCAAACTTAATGACAGCTTGTTTTCCCTTTAGCAATGAAGTAAATTGATGACTGTATACTGTGGGGCTGTAAGATGCAGAAAAAGCGTCACCAATGTACGATAACTCCTGGCAATGTTTACATCGCCAGTACCGTAGTTAATTCCATGTTAGAAAGCATTGCTCACGGATTGTAATAGAAGGTATAAACAGGAGGAGTGAGTTACATTTCAAACATTACATTACCTCCCCATGACAAAATTCTTTGTTTTTAAATTTACAGGGCTGGGTAGGGATGGCAAGGTTTAATTTTTGAAATACCTGAACAGGTCTTAAATGCCCCCCACCCCCACTCTCATTCCATATGCTCTACACAATGTTGGCATCTCAATGGCAAGCCCACAAATTTCTCGCACAAATCACAATATACAGTCCCCCCTCTCATTACACTAGCCTCAAGTTTGCAATACACATCAGTTTTTTCTTTTAAAATAATTTGATGTATATATACTATATTTTTCTTTCTCCCTGTAAAAACGTGACTTCAAGACGATGCCCGTTGATACTGTTGTTCTAGAAAAGTCAACTCTGGCACTAATTTGCTTCAAAATTCTGTCAAAAGTTTGTATATTAGCTATGTGTGATAAAGGTGGTTTCTTCATTTACCTCATCTATCAGTACATACCTTTTTTCTCAACTACATCCATCAATTTAGACCCCTCCTAACACCTGAGAGATAAAAGATTCCGCTACATGATTTGAAATGGATCATCATGGGCGTAAGACACGTTTCGAACACAAAATTTTATGTAATCACTCATCGCTCTCAATTAACGAGAGAACTCTGTAAATTTAATTGCTCCCTAGGTTGGAAACAATCCTCTATTTGCACATCATCAACTTCATCATCTCTCATCCTAGCTTGTGTGTTTCCTTGTCCGTCAGAATTTAATTGTATTACTAAGTGGGTTTGCCTGCCTCGCAAACCAGATGCGGTTCAGCACAATCTCGGCCATTATTAACTGATAAAACCTCTAGAAAATCAATATGGTGAAAACTGAGACATTTATGGAAATTTTACACTTCCACAGGAGCTGTTCTACACTCCATATGAATACATACAGACAACCAAAACCATTCGATGACTTTCTTCGTCAATTACTATGACACTAAACACACTCAGTGATGTGAAACACAATCTCCCTCGCATCAAGCCAAATCGGCAATCATTTGCAAGACAATAATGACCGACAGAAAATCTATCCAAAACGCGTATTTATAATCCGCAGAGTGTATTCGAGAGGCGTTATGCCTTTGATCAATAGATGAGATGTATTAGGTGTGGTGTGATTTACAGCTACAGCCGACATATTTCACCCAAACTTTTCAGGCCTCGGGCCATGGAGGACTACTCGAGTGGCAGAGACGAGGAAATGGCCTTTATCTTTCGGATCTCTGAATGAAGATGGCTGCTGAAGAGGAACATGTGAGTCATCTGTTTAAAAGGGTTACCCTGGGTCACAACTGACACAGAGGGAGGACACAGCACTTTGCATCATTTGGTTTCCACAAAAGTTATACTTGAAAGAAATGTGATAGATCACTTCAAGAATTGAATCACAAAGAAGGATGTTTTTTTTTGATATGCAATCCTACAATTGTTAACCATACTTGTAAAAGTTAGCAATAACCAACAGAATCACTCAAATATAATCCCAATTGAATTTCACACTGTTATGCACCTGGTCCCTCCAGCTGAAGGAGAATTAAATCATGCATTACAATTATTGCATGAAATTTTTTCAACTACTGTCAATACTTCTGTGGTTTTCTTTCAATTATACATTTCTTCTTGACAATAAGGTAAATTTCAACTGGGAAGAAAAATAAAAGTAGGTCATGTCAATAGATATGATGGCGAGTTTGTTTTAAGAGTTTTTGAGAAATACATTTGGCAGGTCGTTGGTAAAGCAGACTCGCATTGAAAGAAGCTTTTTTCTTTAAGTAATGTGGCCATTATACACACAAATGAGACCTTCTAAGACCTGCCACTTGGTGCTTTTATTCAAAACTTGAATGAAGGGTAAGTCCCAGTTTGGAGTTTTTGATTATTTTAATGCAGAAGCATGTAGTTCACCAGATTAGGCACAGAAATTTTACAATGTAAGCACCTTTGTGGCCTGACACAATTAATTGTGTGCAAACAAGAAGAGCCAGCTAGTCCACCCAAGGGCTTGCCAGTTTGGCTCACACCAACTTCATTGCCCAGGAAACCAAATTTGACGGCAAGCCATACCAAGTATGAGGTAATGCTGAGTGCCTGGAGGAAAGTACACATACCTCTAATGCAGGATTTAAATCCACACACTGGTAAAACACATTCACATATGCCAAATGAGAGAAGGATATTCCCTTACCACTGATGATGTTTTGTGTTGCAAATTTAGAATTTTTCCCCTTTTAAGGAGTTTCCAGATACAGTATATGGCACTCACCTCCCTGGCTCTTAATCCAGTGTTACAGGATTATTTCCAGCATCCCCCATCTTAACCTGCCCCTCTGGTAGTAGCCCCTGCCTTATCTGCCAGCTCTGGTAGTAGCCCCTACCCTAATCCACCATCTCTGGTGGTAGCACTTTAAGCTCAGTTGCCTTAATTTTTTTATCAGCTTTCCACTAGCTAATTTTTTTTTTTTTTTTATTGTAGAACTGTTTGTTTTGGGTTTTTTTTTACAAAGAGCTGTGCAGCTCCATACATTTTACTAGGGTTATATTTCTCTACAATAATTAGTTTTCTTCATATTTTTCATTGAATGAACCAACTTACGGCAAGCCTTCAATTCCTTCACTCAGTGTTTGATTTTTCAATTGGTAATGATCTATATCCTCATCTCACAGACTTCCACCTGTCATGTCTCATTGACAATGACTTCACATTTTCTGATGTTTACTTGTACATTCACATACTGAGAGTAAAAATCTTGATCAAACTTGCAAACCTGAAAATAGAAAAAGGAAACTCTTGTATAAACTTTAGAAAGAAACACTTTGTCTTATTTTCTGTAGAAGGAGCACAAATATACACTTTGACCTGCAAATTTTTCTGAGACAAATATAGGCACCATAAATTGCATTAAAGGGGAAATTTCGTACACATTTTCAGAATTAGCGTCACAAAGGAATATTTTTTTTTGTCCTTGAAATTATAAAGTTCAAACATCCCATAAACATGTACATATGTTAATTATCTAAGACATCAAGGGTAGTAAATTGCTACACAGATAGCAGGATGAAAACTAAAATACTGCTACCAAGCATGTATGGTGTGAAGTCAAGTAGAATGGGGACCTGCACAATATTCCTGTACTAACCTTCGTTTACTCAACATTTATTTCAAGGACAATTGTAATGTTGAACAATGGGTTCATTTTAAAAGTAAAAAATTTTCTGAATTTCCAAAAATTCAAATAACATTGCAATGATATGAAATTGGGATAATTTTCATAAGAATACTTCTAAACAAAGAAATTTATCATTTTGCAGAAAACAGACAAAATTCATGGAAACTGGAGTACAATACATAAAACATGAGAAGTTGAAAAGATGAAAATATTGACAAAATTCAAATGTATACTTTTAGTATAGCTTTTGTAATATCTCATCATTTTGAAATGAATATGATGTAATTAAGGTCAACTCAATTGTAATGAAAGACACTATAAACCCACCAAAAAGTAAAAATTTAATGTGATCTTCAAGTTTTATTGTAAATTGTAATTACTATAAACAACACATGCAAACACCATACAGAATCTTAACAAATGGAAATCAACTTTTATGAAATGAAATCACTCTTCACAAAACTGAAATCTATGCGAAATAAGAAAACATGTTACAAAGCAGAATTACGCATTTACAAACAGACCTTTAATGTCTTTAGTTTATTTTTACAATGGACAATTCTCCACGTCATTATTTTTGCATACGTAATGAGTTAATTGTCTCTCATAGTCTTGTTGAAAGCAGAGGTTTAGTTATGAAAATAGTCAAACTTGGCAGATATTCAAACTGCATGACATAATTATTAAATAAAAGTGCCAAGGATGTTCCTTTTTGTTGCGTTCTGATTGCAAGTTCCAAAAAAAAAAAAAAGAAAAGAAAAATGCAACAGTAACACTACAACTTAAATGAAAAAGTTAAGCTGGTACCATGTGAACTACTCATAGAAATTACAGTACAGGAGAATGGCGTCTGGCAATTTGGACCGAAGATATGATTTGGTGAGGCTGTATGGCAACACAGCAGGGGTGCGTAACACATACAGTACAGTGTTTCTTTTGACCCAGTTATTGGCAGAGAAACTACAAGTTTTTAAGTCTGGAGTATAAAACAAAACTGAAGGCACAGTGACTTATCTCTGTTGAAAAAATTACTCCTAATCTTGAGTAAAAAGGATAAATGACTTCTGAAGGAGAGTGCACAGTGAACGTACAGACACATGCTAATCAACCAGCTTATTCTCATACAGCAGAAGTACTCACAATTTTCGTGGCTTTACTGGTGAAACATGCAGCGATACACTGTGTCCAAGTTATCCCTTTCTTTAAATTATATGGTAACTACCCTATTAACTATAAATACTTTATCAGTAACTTGTTACTGCTCTTTTGATCTACAAAATTTCACTTAACCAATTTAATCTACCTGTAGAAAGTTCAACTCCCCCTTACTTAAAAAGCAAAACTTGAAAAATTCACACACTGTGGCATAAAAAATCTTTCATTTGAAGGAACTGTACAAAAATGAAATGTAAGACTTGGCACTGTGAGTGTCTAAAATGTTGATAACAAGAAATCATCCCCAATATTCTGATTTTCATGCTATTTAGTGAATCTTATCAATTTAACTGATTCACAGTGTTGAAAGAATTCCATTTTTCTTTTCTCTTTTTTTTTTCTTTGCACAAGAGACAGTCAATATTTACTTTTTCAAATCAAGTGGATCAATGATATATAGATTACTCCCTTACAACTAAAATGGTATGATCCACACATTAGGTAAGCAGCTATTAATGCAACTACATAAGAATATCATATAAAGAACACACACTGATTCCTTTCACTTACATAGCTGTGAGACCTAAAATACCAATCATTACCCTAAACATGATGTGTGCTTGCTAGATTTAACTGCCACTGCCTTCTGAAAGAAATTAATAAAAGTCTGCTTCTTCTTACCAAGTACTGTGGTATTAAAAGGTTTCATTTTTCAAATGGCAAGATGCCAAGATTAATCCATTACTGATAGTGGGGGTGTGCGACTGGGTGTGGATGAAGGAATATTAATTAAAGAGAGAGCGACAGAGGGAAAAGTTGGTATCAGTTGAATGGGGGATGCAGTAAGTTGGTACTTTGGCTGCTTCCAGGCAGCTGCATCAACACACCAGAGAGACCCATTTCGGGTTTAACTTCAAACAGAGAAAACCCATGTAATCATCATTCAGCAGTGGCTTTGGGACTAAGCTCATTCTGGAGTGAGTTACACTGCTGGGTGATTCATATTTGAAGTATGACACCTCTTGACTAAATCAAAGTGATAATGAGTAAGTCAGTGAGATGAAACATCAAAAGTAGATATAAACATTCTCAGTCTTAGAAATCTGAAACCAGGGCCCCATTGCACCTTCAAAATTTCATGGCCAACAGTTTTCTACATTAAGAGCGAAGTGACCATAATTTAAATTTTCAAAAAGTTTCAAAGCTGGAAGTTAAATTCATGATGGAGACATAAAAATGTGTATCTTGTCTGGTATGGTTTGGCTTACTTAGTTTCAATGAAGTGGAATCATAATAACATTTCACATTAAAGTATAAGAAGTAAAGAATAGTAACTTAATACTTTGGCACAGACTCACTGCTAATTCAAAGGGAGTAAAATATAATCTTCTTACACTAGGGGTGGACACTACAGTGACCTCAACTGCCTAGAAATTTTCCAAGTTCAGTTGCATGTGGAATAAGGTGTGAGCTTTATTATCTCATCTCCCAACATGAAATGTATATGGAAAAGAAATATTTTACTTAATCTAACATCAGAAATGTGAATCTTTGTGCAAAAGTCTGTATGTCTGAGTGTGAGTTTGCGAGCAAGGAAGTGTGTAGCTATAAACTCCTAAACCATAACTCTGATCACATTCAAACTTGGTGAGTATGTACCTGAGCATGATAAATTGTGCATGCATTACTGATGACATCATAGGTCAAAGGTTAAATGTGCTAAAAATTATTATTACTTTTTTTTAGTTATAATTCCCTTATGGATATGTTGGAAAAAGTAATAAAAAGATATGTTTGGAATTGACAACATTTTTAAAAGTGTTTTCTGGTTGCTAACAGTGGGGTCAGAGGTTAACATGAACGGAAAAGGTCCAAATTTCCTAAATTTTTGCAAATAATGTGTTGCAGTCTCCTCCTAGACCATTTACTTCAGAAAAGTCAGGGACCCCGGAGACCAGGGGGGCTATAGCCCCGCACTTTTTCTGCTGTGGGCATTTTGGGCCGCCTTATGATAAATGATAGGCTTTTATTTTCTTGAACATACAGGGCCGTAGTCTGTGGAGGAAACTGCCCTCCTCCTTTAGAAAAAATACTGAAATGGTGAAAATGTCACTGTCCAATTTGTGATTTGATGGCCCAAAAACATCTAATAAGGGCTCCCTTTTCCCCAAAATTTTCCCGGGGAGGTCCCCAGACCCCCTCTGTGGACGCATTCTTAAGTGAGTTTCTTTTCCTGAGAAATACACCCTGTTCCTCCTACAAGATACACCGCTTGACTACAACAGCATATATGCTGGTTAAAGATAAAAATGGATATTATTACCTTTATTTTTAGCTAGACTCAATGAGCTTGTAAGTAAAGAAACTTTTTAATTTTAAAGGGCACAAGCAGTTGCGGCAAACTTGTTTTGGAACAACAACAACTAAATTTCACAAATATCCGCTCATTTCACCTCAACAATCTTGAATATGTTAGAACATAAATATTACATGTTCAAGGTAAACCAAGGAGTTACTCTGTACGTAAATTTCAAAACCCAATGAGAAACATATTGTCTCATGATTCTCAACAGCCATTAATGAAATAGCATAACCAAGTACACAAATTAAAATTGGGGTTGCTGCACTTTTCCCTTAAATTAAATCTAACTTCTCTTCTTGAAATCTTCATTTGTGTGTAAAGAACGAAAACTTTAAGTAAAGAATGTATATCAACGTGAGGTTAACCCACAAGCCCTAGATTAGACGACATTCCTCTTCTAAACTCTTGCATAGATGCAACTTTAAGGAATAAAACGTGTCATTCTTCCCTTCCATGGGCGTCTGGGAGACATTTCGACCAAACATCTGTTTGCGAAAGCCTATGTGCTACGGCGCCAGTGGTTCTCCTAGTGACGAATAACAGTGCTAGGGGGAAGCCCGCAACGGCCACGTGAGTGTCATGCAGCAGCCGAACATTCAGTAAATAATTAAAATTCAGATCATGTAATCACTTCAAAATTTTACCAAAGATAGCACCATTTTGCATCTAGAAAAACTTAGACCAAGAAAAGTTCTCAAAGAGTAGAGGTGCCATAATACCTCCCCTTAGGTAACATCCCCTTCCATTACACCTTACCAAAACAGAAGAAAATCACTTAACAATGAGGATTCCAAAACATATAATTATATAATTCAACGCTTTACAAAACTTAAGGGTACCAATGATAGCACCATTTTGCATCCAAGCCACCTCATGTTGACAAAAATTTCACAAAGAGTATATAGGATATTGCCCCCCTCCTCTTAGACAACACCTCTTACCATACTTTTGATAACAACAGCACAATTTTGCACCTAAGCAAGGCCTTACATGTATCCTTCCCACAGCACCCTCTCCCAAGATGGCACCCTTGCATACCCAGGTGAAAAAACAGAAAGGGTCCACCAGCGTGTTTTCTGTCTGTAGGCACACCACTTGAAGCTCTACTTAAAGACAGTGTCACGATCTGCCGCCCCCCCCCTTGGGATTTCACCCAGGCTACGGCCGTGACGTATTGGGGCGCTTTGATACACAGCCCCCTCACTTCAAAAGTGGCTCCGCAGTCCCTGAAAGTTCAAACTTTGTGGGAGGGAACGTGACTATGGAAACTTGTGCATGCATAATTGATGAGATCAGACGTCAAATGTTAGAGGTCAAAGGTCAAATTTTGGCCATTACAGAAAATGGAATTTTTAAACAGTGTCCTGCCGTTAGAACTAAACTGGCCACACAAACAGTGGTTTTAAATATTGTGGCAAGTGCACAAAAAGGCATCATGCAGCACTTTGTCTACTTGTGTCCTGCAACTATAAAAGTTACTTCAAGGAAACTTCTTCACCTACGTCAGTCTACTGGTTCTGAAATAAAAACACAAACTAATTACGAGGGATGGGTAAATAGTAAAAGACGTGGGTGACTCCAAACTTTTGGAGTCAATTACCCAAGGCATTAACAGTCACGACTCTGAATTGAATTGCAACTCCTACAAAGACTTCATACTGTAACTGCTTCAGGCACACTAACCCCATCAAACATTTACCATGAACTGTTGAAGACTAGCCCATTAAATGAGAATTAACACTCCAGTGTTCTTACTTTTCATCCGCATTTTAAGCCGAGTGTACTTTCAGCACGACTTGATTTGAACACTGTGCATTCAAAGACAAATTTCAAACTGTTTGAAATGAATTTTTCAAACAACTTTAACAAATCTCTTCCTTCTTGAGCATCAAGCGACATGAATGACATGAGCTTGGAGGGCAAGACATGAATCACACCTTTGTCACTGTGTGTATGCTCAAACATGCTCAATATTCCTTGACAAATATAATGATCTTATTTAATTTTAATTTGAGCGGTATACCTGTGGAATATTTACCACCTTTGGACTCATTTAACTGCAGAATGTAGTTTCCATCAGCATGGCCGGGTGCAATGAGCTATATCTCACCACAAAATTTAACAGGCTCGGTACAGGCTACTTCCTGAAATATCACATTATACACTATACATTACCCTAAAATGTAATCTTCCTTCCACAGAGACCTGGATATACGCTTCCTAGCATTTGAATTTGCATTTCAAATTGAAAATGCCTGCAGGGTACACCGAAAATCAGCTTCAAATTACAAAATTCATAGCAGTGTAGTCACAGAAAGCACTTCATCGACTCATCTCTATTGAACTGGAAATAAAACTGTCAAAATCTCAAGTCACTGACCCAAAATTTTATCCAGTCCAAATTTTCTGCTTTTTCTTTTGGTCTTATCTCCTGTACTTTTTTTTGTATCATTTAATTCCATCCAACAAATGCCCTCTTTACTTGTGGTACAAACATCAGTGAGAGTCTGATCAACTACTGGATACCATCTCAATATGCATATTAAAGCCTCATTTTGCATTCATTTGCCTCAAGCAAATACATACTATACTCTTGAAGCTTCACCTGAACAAAAATTGTGACAGCTGAAATATCAAGAAAAATATAGTTGGATGATGAATGAAAGCACAAGAAAAAAAAAAATGACGAACTTGCCATTATTAAAGTTCAAGTTACCTCTGCTAGAAGTTAAAACCTAATCACTTCATTACAACTTTTAAGGAGACGATTACTTTTATTGCTACACGAATGATTCTACGGAAAAATGATTAAACACAATGTATGAACATTTTAAAAAGTTGTGACTTGATGGCTACTTTAAATAACTCGAAGGGAAACAGGAGCAGCACCAAACTTACTGTAAAACATTTTGAGAATCTTACAAATATTCTCATATTTACCTTAAAAGCACATCATTCAGTTTTACAACTAATATACATACAAATTATGCCATTATATCAAACCTAAAAAGGGGGTCAGCTCTCCTTCCCCACATCCCTGTGGTGGTGCCTCTTCTTTAACCGATTGCCACAATTTAGTATAACTATTCTTAATACACAAATTTGCAGGGAAGTCCTGTTAATTTTTATATAATTTTTGTGTCTAGATTATAAGTAACATTTTGTCCTGCCAGCAAATCTTTGCAAATCATTAAAAATTCCACGTTTAACAAAAAATTTTAAATATTCGTTTTTGATAGCTTTACAGTTACATTCACAGAGACTTTCTTACAATGTACAGATCTGAAAACAAAACTATATTATGTATATGGAAGCTGTGTAAGAGTACTGACATGAAAAAAATGTATGGTAAAATTCTTTATAATTTTATGAAAAGCACTCCAGGTATGTTGAGTAAATTTGATGTATGTCTTCTAAAGGAACTTGATATTTGTTCACACGACACAAATCAGAATGACCACATGATGATTGTACACTGTACTACTCATTATTACATTTGACACTGTTAGCTTACAAAACATCATACTGATAACTTCATTTACGTAAAATGCGTAATGATCAGACAGCAGAAGTTGAGGTAGCATTGTCAGTCTGCAGTGACTGAAACTGACTCACAAGAGAGAGACAGACACACCACAAATGTTCCCTGTCTCGTCAACCTCATCACCAAACAAGTAACATCGGGTTAAAGTGACAAGTTTATACCACCGATGTGTTACAATATCTGAATCATCGACCATGCTCTGCTTTAATGTGGCAAATCATTTTGGGAAAGTTCCCCCAGATTATTTTGGAAGAAAACTAATTGTTAGTCACTTACAACTGCCAGACGAAACAGCCCAATTTACGCTTGGAGTGGCATGTACGTAAGGCACATGATAAAACAACAGGGAATGACATGCAGAGAGGAAAGTTGAACAGGAAGCAGAAGTTTGAGAGTAGATTGGTGGGGATGATGGGATCACTGGCAGAATGTATCTGACTACATCACACCGGGCAGCAAACATCAAGCTAATAATGCTATTAGATGAACATTTTTCAAAGCACAGATGAAGTTATGTTGTGTGACAGGTAATTTATAATTTGGAAACCACAAGACTAATAGGCACAGTTCATGTTCTTTCTTCTGCTCCTATTAATATAAAACATAAGAATATAAAACTGTGGTAACCCTACTACTGTTGGCACAATTTGCAAGTTTAATGCATTATTTTCACAGTGTAACTTTCTTATTAAGTAATGCTATCTGTATAGAAACTTCCCTTCAAGGAAAAAGTGTCAGCCCCACTCTTACATTTTATATGAAACAAATTAATTTATCTTGCTTGAAAAAATCCACCCAAGACACATTTAACAGTTGTTAGCACTCTCTTTTATTCAGTGGCAAACAGTGTTTTGTATTTTCTGTGACAAAGTGTTTGTTTTTAATAATTAACTCTTTACAGATATTTCATTACATTAACATGAATTCAAAGTGGAGAAATGGATAGTTGCAGTGTTTAATTAAAAAATTAGTTTACAGAGCACATCTGTGGAAGCAAGCAGCTCTTACTCAAAACTTGCTCATCCTTCACCGGGCCTAGTCATCTCATTCCCAAATCTCATTCCCAATATTTGTGTAAGCAACACAGGAGCAAGAGTCATCACGATAACTGACAGAAAGTTTTACAACCAACTATGAATCACCAAGCAGCCATTTTGTGACCATCTTGGCAAAAAATTTACAATTTCTTTAATAGCTGTGCTTTTAGACCGTAAATTGTTACTCATTTCTAAAACTGTATCCAGAAAATTGAAGCTAATAATTAGGCTCAGCCCACACATTTAGAACAAGTGACTTATATTTTCAATACTGACATCAGGTCTTAATTGCAAAATGCCCTGTGGGCCTACAACTGATTCTATGCATTTTGTAGTTCACAAGAGAATACAAAATTCAATCAATGGTCGCCAAACATTTTATGCTTGGATTATGCTGATTAAATTCACCAGATGCATTCATTAGAAAAGGGAACAAAAAGGACAGATTTTTCTGTGTAAAAAAACCTAAACAAAATAATTTTAACCTCAGCTTTAACCTTTACTTGCCCATAGGATAAGAATAATTGTAAAAGGTTACAGGTATGGACACTGGGCTGTAACTATTATGGTAGGCATTTGATGGTAGAGTTCACCATCCCAGAAGATAAAATGTGCATTGATACTCTGTGCATAGAAAAGGGGATGTTGAACAGGGTGTTACAAATAATGGTTACTGGCACAAATTTATTTTTTAATGTTGAAAAAGGATATTCTAAAAGATTCTATCCCCAGTCACGAGATCCAGAAGGGTGGAAGAGCAAACTGAGCAGGAAGTGAGGAGGGCAGGTAGTTGGGTGAAGGCAAGATAATGAATGGGAAGAGGGAGAGGATAGTGTGGAGGGTAGACGACTCTGAATTTACTGAGGAAGTATGTTTATAAATGATGTTATCAAGTCCCAGATATGGCTTTCACAATTGCACTGTTGTTTTAATTGTATTCTCAGAATGCTTAAGGAAAATGGCTGCACTACCAGTCTACTTTTTTGTTACTTTGCTGCAAGTCTCATACGATTAGAATAAGATTTGATATTCTACTCAATTCATGGGAATACAGTAAAAGCAATGAACTGTGCTTGACCAAAAACACTAAAAATCAGCATGAATATCACCCATTGAGGCAGAAAGTAAACATGTGTTTTGAAATCAGGTGCAAGATGTTTGCGTGTTAAAACCATATTAAAGTCTCTTAATGTAATTTAAACACATCCCTACTAACTTTAAGATTAGTTGGGTATAGCTATATTGCGTTGTGATAAAAAAAATTCATACCTACAAAAGCACATTTTATATGTATACAAGGACAGGTAAATCATTCAAAGGTTAGTGTGAACTTGATTCTTTAAAGAATGCATTTCATATATCATGTGGTCCAATCTCCAAATGATGCAACAGTTACATCTCTTGTAATGTGTCATATTTTGAGGAACATGGCGTATTTGTATGCTCTAGGATAATGTGGCAAATTTCTGACCCGACCATATATGCATTTGGTTGGGTTCTGAGGTAGCAGATACACTTTCGAAGCAAGTTCCTGTCCTTCCTGGCCTAGTAACTTACTCCATCCTTTTCTTTCACCACTGTTGGTCAGGACAAAATACAGTAATTCTATCACAAATGAACTTGTTACATATGTTTTGACTAGGTACATCCTAGTTCAGCCATACAGGCCAGTTGGTAGCAAAAGCATCAAAATTTATTCACACTTCATTAACTCCAAAAAATGGATGTAAACATATCTAGCTGGACAATCAATCCTGTAGTCAGGAGGTAGGAAAATCATGCAATAAATTGTGACAGTCAGCTGCCATAAAGGGGATTAAGACTAGGTATTCATATCACCTAGTTTCAAAGGCAAAGTTCTGCCCCATATTTCCTAGGGCTTATAACTTGCCATGAAATAAAAATATTGACAGCAATATTTTGGAGAGACTGCTAAGCGTGTGTTCAATAAAGACAAATTTATGATATTGTCTGTATATGTGCAATGTTGATGTGATTTAAATAAACACAGTATCTCTTATAAGATACTGCTGGGTACAAAACAGCAGCAACCAACACTCAACCCAATCCCCCTCCCCCTCCACACCAAGTGCCTCCCCCTCCTCCTTCCACACCAAGTGCCTCCCCCTCCTCCCTCCACACCAAGTGTTACAAAAGCAAATCAACACTAATCGAACTCTACTTTTCCTCTTCGTATGGTATCAATGTATTGGCCATTTTCACCCTTTCTTGCCCTCAGTTCCTTAAAGCCCATCTTCCTCTCACACTAGATTCATCTCACTAAATCTATTACTGCTCAAACATTTCCATTTTGAGGACTCTCTTGATTGCTTTTTGAATACAATTTCCAAACTGCAAGACACATGGATAAAAGAAAGATTTCCTGCTCTGCCTACATCAGCTAATAACAAAATATTCAAAGAAAGTGCATCACTGAATATTCCAACAAAAATGCAGAAAAAGCTTGGAAGAATATGAATCTACAAAAGTACTTTCAAATTTGTAACCAAGACCTACTTCAACTTATTTCTACTGCTATTAGTTTGGGTTTCAGCACTTTCTATTGCAGGGATCAGCCTGAGTATTTTTCATATAGCTATGATTCCCTACAATTTATCTTTCTATGACTACCGCTCTAAATAATACATCCTTTAACATATACTTTACAATGTTTTATTGTTTTACAATGTATTTTATTACTTTGTTTAAAGCCTTTTTTTGCAAAACAGTTACCCTTACAAATAAACAAATTACCCCAGAGAGTGTTTTTCAATTTTAATCCTGACATTTTAACCTACATCATACAGACTAAATTACTACTAATTCTCCTATGCTTCATCCTTCACAGTACTATTAATCCAGTTGGAATGACTAACTTTGTAAACATTAAGACCGATGTTTTGCTCTCAGAGAGCAACAGACACAATACATCGTACCATCTGTATACAAATTTCACTCAGCTAGCCTAACTCCCAAATATCGACTGTTAAACGTCAGTTCATCAAGAGCATCTTTTAATATGTCCTTCATGTATTGACAACCTAATACAGTTTGTGCCTTTGCTGTTTGTATCCTCAAGTGTAGCAGTCTACACTTGCTGTATAAATAATCAATCATCCACATTAAAACAATCGCCACAAACGACCCAATTAACAACCCCTAATCGGTCATTCTGTCCACGCTTGAAACTCAGTCGAGACGGTTGGAATGATATTCTTGTGAAGACCGACAGAGGGCTCTTGACTGCAAAGTGTTTCAGCCTGACCAGTCTGAGATGGAATGAACTATGCAGCCAACAATTGTTTGGAGGTTGACAAACAGAAGGTTGCATGCAAGATTATGGATTATTTAAAGAACTATTTCAAAACAGATGTTACTAAAGTTCAACCAAAAGTACCAAAAAATCTTTATCAGAGAAGTATGCAAATTATCTTTCTGAACTTAAAGGGGAGGGGTTGGAAAAAAGTACTCTACCAATATATTTTGTTTTGAGATCATTAACATAAAAAACAAGTTGTTTTTTGCCAGAATATACTGGATAAAGCAGAGGTGGGGAACCTCCCGCCCCAGGCGGTTGGCTCGTAAGACCATTTGATCCAGCCCAAAAGGATACTCAGTTAATTATAAATTTTTGATCCACAATTTACCCAGCCCACCATTTTTCAGATATTTTAGGTAATTTCACTGTGTTATACCATTGCTAGTGTAATATTGTACCCCTCGTATGACAATCAGCATGCATTGCATGCGTCTCAACCCAAAAACCTGCAGGTGATGGACTATAACATTGTCTGTCTGTAGTAGGATACTGCTGTTTCCTGTAATATTACTCAGAGTACACATACCAAAGATGAAGAAGATTATCAGCACATTATTGCTAGAAGTGTGTTAGTTTATGTGAGCAAAAAATTCTCCTTTTGAATCCAAAGAAGCCAAAGGATGGATATTGTGTCTGAAAATTTAAATGTTAAGCACAAAGGTTCATTCCATGTTTAAAGGGGCTTATAGAGATGGTTCACAAAATTCAAGATTTTTTCACACCTGTTGAGATTTTCTCACATCTTGATGGTAAATGGTCAAAGTAAGAGATTCTGCACATCTGACACACAACTGAAATGGCAATGATAGGGTAATAAATGATTAAAATCATTTTCTACAACTTTGTGACCAGACACTTTTTACCACTATATAGTAATCATATGCAATCCCTTTCCACAAAAACAATACAATTTCTCACATTTTCAGTAACTGCAGAAAGTGAAACATAAGTAATGAGGCTAATTAGAAGTATTGTCATGCAATGGTTTTCTTCAAACTTGTCACAAAAATAATCGATGTCAACTCAATGAGCCCCTTTAAGAGGAGAAAGCTATATCCCAAGGCTTGTGTGTTGAACATACTTCTTACCCTATGTATTTGGGAGCCTGCAACTCGAAGATGTTGGAAAATTTGCACAATATTGTTTCTACTTTAGCATTTACTGTCTCATATTTTCCATGTAAAACAAAAAAGTTAATGGTGTCAATCCTGCCCACCCTAATATATGCAGTTACATACCTGTTTTGTACCACTTCCGGCAAGTTAAGGACAAGAATAGAATTACAAGTTTCCTACAATTTTGTGTCAAAATTTATATAGACTTAATTACATAAATTTTGTGTTTATGGCAAGGTTAGCTATAAAAATGAATTTGTATGACTTGCCAAAAATATTCAATTCACTAAAAACATCTTCTACACCTTGAGCTTAATTGTTTGTACAATACTGAATCTATTACAATACAACAAATCCAAATACCACTTCATGCTTCAATTGATTCTTTTTGTCTAAGAATTTATTATTTAAAGGGCAACCTTTTTGTACATTTTGGATACTTTTCTGTAGTTTTTGTCATATTTTCAATAAGTTTCTTTTTCCATTTTGTTTTTCTTTACCTTTGTGAAATGTCTTATCTTGTTGTTTATTGCTGTACATGTTTATCCTGTTACATTTTAGTGGACAATGTGTTAGTTATGGTGGATTCCAGGGGAAAAATCCCCTTGCCCCTCCCATTATTACCCCAGCTCGTCGCCCCTCCCCACAATGGAATATCTTAAAAATCTTTTTTTTCTTGCGACCTTCATGTACAATTTTCATAGTTCCTTGTTCATTACTTCTTTACACATCATCAAATCGACCTACCATCAGTTCGAGCTGTATTCAAAGAAGTTGTCAAGTTGTGAAAACATGGTCTGTTAGCCATCCAATGTTATTTAAATCTAGTTCAATGCTACATTTTAATTCCCACATTTTTGTAGTACCTGATAATTTTAAAAATACTACAGAACTTGGCTACATTTGTTGAAACTTATCAAGTGATGAAGTTCGTGCATTTTGGAAGAGGACATTCCATTACTAATTCATTTACTTTCCATGAAACTTTAAAATTACAGAATTTTCTTTGACTATAATACCCCCAGGCTTTGTTTTCACCTAAACTGGACAACATGTGTACACTTTTCCTATATAGGGTGCAAATATATGGCGTTCATCATATCAAGGCAAGATGGTCCAAAATATTTTTACCGGATATTTGCTAACAAAACATCCCTTTAATCTCCATTCCCTACCCCCTAAGTCTCTCACCACTTTGAGAAGCTACTCAAAATTTGTCTGAAATGTAAAAGCACTAATTGAGTTCAAACATAAAAAAAATGAAGGAAGGAACCTCATCAGCTAAAGTCTTAGCTCGAGAAATGTCATTTTTTTCTTTATCTGGCCTAAACCTACTACTCGATTTTTAAATTTTTACTTTAATGTTACACTTTTTTGCAGTTCAAATTACCTACTTACTTGTGAAGACACTGTGCGCATAAAATGCAGCAGGGATTGTATTATAGTCTGTCATAGATAATTGGAATACATCAATATAACTTGTTAGTTAGTGGCTTCGTCGTCATCGCATCATCATTATCATCATCATGAACAGTCCAAACTCTGAGAGACACCAATCAGCTGCTGCAGAAATTGTTCGACTCTGTGTGAGAAGGAAAAACAAAACACATGGCATCATGGATATGTATACAAGCTAATTACCAAGAACATCTGGACACTCCTTGCCAAAGCTAGCTACTGTTTGTGTGTTAACAGACCTAGGACAGCAAAATACAAGTCACAATACTGTACGTGGATTCCTACACGACGTTGTCACACGGAGAAACCTGTAAATATTACATACAGCTGATGCTGTTTTGTGGAATACCATCTTATTTTACTGGATTGTTTGTTTCTGTTTGTTTCTAATGAGAAGTCAAAGTTTGTTTGTTTATTTCCAGACATGTCATAATGTGAAATATAAAGGAAACTCTACAAAGATATGTGATCGGTATAAATCCATCAAACACATAGTTCAACGAATCTGATATTAGTGAAGTTGTGTTGGATACAGTCTTTCAGCAGAACAAGAAGGTTCAAGTGATTTGGAGTACCATGGAAGCAGACAGTATTTGTTATTTATTTTTTTTTCCTTATTGTTTTGTCTATTACATGTTTTGATTATGTGGGGGAACAGGAGGGGGGAGGGAGTAAGTTTAATATACTTGAGTCTTCCAACAGAATACAAAAGCTAACAAATTGTAAAAACCACATGCCTGCACTATGAATTATAAATTAAAACCCGTATAATATTATATAGAGCAAGCAATAAAAAGCTCATGCAGAATGGGGGAGGGGGTTGACTCTGCTAACAGGTAAAAAATTTGGGAAGAAGCTTTAAAGAAAAAATTAAATCAAAGGACCATTTAACCAAATAACAGCAATAATGCAAAGCTAATTAGAGGAGATATTCTTTGACAGTGCAAGGGGGAGTGGGGTAGGGGAAGCTTAGTTTTTCATCTATACATTTGCTAACAGGTAAAGAGAAGTTAAAGATAACATCGAAGGCTGTATCACGTAACAACAATAAGATACCGTAGAAGAAATAAACTAATCAAAGCTCAAATTGGTCCACACTGGTGACAAATGTTAAACTAGTTCCAAATCTAGGTGCAGAGCATACTTGGTTTTTTAAGAACTTTCTATTAAATTTAAAAATTTTTTTTAATGTAAACAACTTTTAACTATTTCATTAAAAGTACTTTATGACATAAACTACTGTGTAATCCACAGGAATAAAGGAACTGTGCCAGTTTTAACTCTAGGGATTTCATTCTCAAGCAAAGTCCTTTCCAACAGAATATGATCATCTTAAGCATATATAAACTTCAAATCTTTTTACTCAAATTAATATAGCATACTGCATCACTACTGTATACTACACTACTGTGCTAGATCAGGCACTTAGCCATGATTCTGTCAGGAGTATGAAGCACTTTCCCAACTGCAGAGTGATAGGAATTTGAGGCACTCTCCCCAATAGTGTGAGGTACAAGGGTCCTCTTAGGGCCACTGGAAGGGTCATGGGGCACCTATCCCATGAAGAAAGCCTTCTAAAACACTAGGCCCTAGTTCTGAAGTTACGGACCATAACGTCCATTAATGCAGCTTCAGGATCCAGATCCTTTGTAAAGGCAATCTCCTGGGTGCAGCATTTGGATACCACATTTTCTCCCATAATGCAGGCCTGATTGCTGCATACTGATTCACACATGGTGGGTGCAAAGTTTTCAATAACTTTATGCTTTAAGTGGGATTTCCTCCAACCCAGAGCATTTGGGCTGCCAATTTTTTTTTTGTGCTGGTGATCCACATATAGTAGACGCAGAGTTATAATAACAAATTTGTGTTTTAGTAGTGCAATTTCCTCTAACCTATAGGGTGGCTGAGATGCCAAATTTTCTCTTCATACTGGCAATACAAGCCTGGGGGATGAGTATTTATTGTGGCAAATTTGTGTTGTAGATGCATTTTTTGGTTATCTAGCACATTAAAAATGTCAAATTTTCTCACCTCCACCCCAACCTTAGTGGGGCTGGTGGGGCTTAGGTCAGTAGTGACCTCGTATGGCACTCCAATTTCAAAACAACCACCCAAAGTAAAGAATCCTTAGAATCGCCACTAAATGCTGTGTAGGCACTTTTGCGACTCTTTTGCAAGAGCTATGCCTTCAATAATGTGATATTTTCCCTGGATTAACCCCTGCTGGCATCTATGATAGTGATAAAGCACAAAATGAAGGAAATGTGGGCCCTGGATAAAAACACTCATGAGCCCCTGCACTAAGCTATTTATGACAATGTGGGCATAAGAAGAAATCTGCAGCATGTAGCTTACTTTAAATGACATAAAACTGAACAACTTAAAAGACTACAAAAGCTACACTTTGACAATGTTTTTAGCCTTACACTGACTGGTCATGCTGATAATTCAAATGGCCTGTGGGTAGGGATGATGGATGACAGAAGAGGTTGCACAGAGCTTTAGAGCAACTGTTTCACTAAATGTGACCTAAAGGAAATTATAAAGCAACTACCTCCAAAATGTAGTTTTTAAGACCTTTGAGAAATGTTTTTCTAAGTTCATCAATCCATCTACATAATACATGGTCCCTCTGCTCAATCACCACCCAGTAACCCCCCTCCCCCTGTTTCTGACTGCACAGAACCATACATGACACATGTGCAGCACTTCTCCAAGACATGGAAATATGAACATTGAGCCAACAGATTGGAATAATACATGGGTGTTAACTTTGCTGCCAACTTGAAGTATGAAAGATGCAATTCAGTCAGCTGGACAATAGCTACGAGTGGGCAAGGTGTACCTAGGAGACATCTGGACATGGGGTGGGAATATTTAGTTCCAACAATAAAATATTTGTAAGCACACTAACTGTTGATTTGTTTTTTGCAGTGGGGAAAGTTTTCCAACCAGAAATACTATAGCTGGCTATGACCCTGAATTCAGTTTGAGGGAAAATATTATGTTTAAGTAGGCTACTACACAGTTTGGCAGAGACAGAAATCAGCCTAAATTAAATCATTCAGTGTTATTCATTAATTCTTGCAATTCTTCCCAAAAATTTCATCCCTTTCAAGAAGTTTGAACATTGTTTCATTAAAAAAAAATTAAAGTTTGAGCCAAAAAATTTATTACTACGCTGCAAAGTAATAGAATACATTTCTTCTTGTTTGAAACATATTGTAGAAAAAAGCTACCCAACTACCTTATTTAGAATTACCTGTCATTCTGTACATATTGATAGATCGAAATATTTATTATCATGATTTTTAAGAAATTAAAATTTTTCTAAGTTACAAATGCAATATTTTCCTTTAATAAATACCCTGAAATTATTTTACAGTCTTTTCAACTCAATAATGAAACACTTTGAACAGTAAAAGATTTCATACAGAAATTTTAAAAAGATGTACATATATATATATGTGTTAAAATGTCAGTACTGTTTTTACTCAGACTAAGCAATTTAATTTCAGGCATTCTTTTGTAACACAAAAATTAGACTAAGCATCTCCTTAGAACTTCCTTTTGGCACTGAAAATAGACCATCATCTAGAAAACCAATTATCAACTTGGCCAATTTCTGAAATTTTACGACAAGAAAATTTCAACAAAATGCCACAAGCATGTGTACAGTTTCTAAAGCAGACTATGTAAAAATGCAGTAAGTCGGGCTGAACAACTTTTCATTTCAGACTGTGTTCTAGTTTTAATCAAATTAAATGTAAAAATCAATAATTTTAATCATTACTAAAATTGTTAGTTTTTCTTAGAATCTTAGAAAGACAAATCAATACTTCAGAGAACCAAGTGATGGTTTGGCACTGAACATACTTTCAATACACATCAAAGCTACATTTTAAACACACACAATTGCCCAATTTTTTTTTTTTTTTAATTAACCTTGTTTCACTTAAAAAGTACGTTCCTTTTTAGATAATTATACTACATATCAAAAGTACAGCAACTAAAATATTGTCACATGGTTATAAAAGGACCATACATGTCTTAGTACAAGGGATATAGTTTACATTTGAGCGGCTGCACTGCCCCTTTAATGCACGATATGATAATGAGAAACCACTATACTAAGGCAACCATTGCCATCTACTGTAGCACAGCATTTACACTGGTGGGTCTGTAAGTGACTGTTTCTAAAATCTCTGTAACTCCACAGCTGCTTTACAGAAATTAATTGTATAGTAAAAGGAAAACTTGTCATACAACACTCATATTTGAGTTGCTGCAATAAGAGAAAGCCAATACAAAGTGGAAACCAAAATAATGACTGAAAGCAATAATATATGTCTACGAGCAAAAGAAAACAATACAAATGGCAACTTCTGCTGGCATGCAAGGCAGTAAAACTTTATAGCAGACGTATGTGTCAGCTACCAGCATGTGAATATTAAATTGGAGTAGATCCAAGCTAAAAAGTATATATTGTGCACACAACTTACAACAAAACTAAATAACTAGTATTCGGCAGTTGTTATCTGAAGTCGCAGCCAATCTCTACTAAAAACAATTAAACATTCTCAATTAGATTGAACAGCTGCTCTTTCTACATATAAATAAACATCAAGCCCTACTCTTGACTAAAGTTCAAGCAGTCAATCTTTTTTTTGATAGAGCTAATTGCACCACACCTACACAAAATATCCCTCCCCATCTTCTTTCTGTCCCGTATTTAACAATAAAACATAACAGCGCTTGTTTGTTGGTGTATGTGGAGGTGGCATTATTACTGAAACAAACGGGGCCCACAAATATCTGCAGAATGGCAGTCTGCCAAATATAATGCAACACATTTCACACTACAGGTATCAGGATTATTCCAATGCCCAACAAGTCATGTGATCTAACAAAATGATTGGTCACTTTATACAGCTTAGAAACAAGTGAGTAAAAGCTGAAATTCTTTCAACTCTGTTTTATCATGTTTTGTCATATAGCCCCTAGTGTAAAAGGCTCAAAGTAAAAACATTGTTTTCAACCTTTTTATCATACCTTACTGGTTACTACATCGCATAACCTTGCCTCCAGTGTGAAGCGATGTGATAGGAAATTTAAGAAAGCTTTCTTATTCTGTCATAACCCTGGTCCTTTATTCTAACAAGTAGATTGTCCAAACAAATCAGTGTGATGTGGCAAAAACTAATGAAAAAGTTCTGATTAGAAAATTTTTACAAAGGTATGTCAAGTGGAACTGAAGGGTCACTGCCCTGATTTCTAGGTTTGTTACAGTGCAATCTAACAACTTTTAAATTATGTAAGTTTTCCAGAAGTCTGATTCATCATAATATAATAATAAAAAGGTAATAAAAAAGCAAGAGAACACATAATGGTTGCCAACTTGAACAGAAAAAAAGGCCTTTACCTAAACATGGTTTCTTGTTGAGTCATTACAACCTAACTGGATAAACCAAATCCCTAAGGAGATTTAAAATATTCTACCCTATCCAGTTACAACTCCAAAACCAGGATTCACTCCGGCGAGACCAATCCATCTTACCAAAATTTAAAGAACAAAAATTTCAAAGAGCCAATGAGGCCTAATTGATAGTTAGCAAAACTTGCTTCTGGCTATGCTGAATAGTCTTCATTTGCAGGGCCTATAAGTAGTTTTAATTTCCTGAAAGGCTTCCTCCAACTTAAGCCTGTAAAAACATGGCAAAAGTAAAAAGTTGAAAGAAAGAAACCAACTTATATCCTATTCTGTTGAAATCATCAGTCCACTTGCGACGACGTGGGATTTTTTATACTTCCTTCATATTACTGGCTGCCTTCTTCCCGTTTATGTCTCTCTTTCTGTTATCTTGTTTTCCAAATTGATCAGCACTCAACAAGATGAATGGGTTTCTTCATGCTTGACTGATGCTCGCCAGCCGCTCTCCTCGCTTCCCTAATTTACATATGAATAGCCTCCCACTGAAGTGGGTTTTGTGTTTCTTTGGGCTGGTAGACACCAATTTTAACGAGATTTTCTTTTCTTTTCTGCCTCTAGTTTTTTCTGCCTTTCTCGAATAGTGAAACCTTTAGTGTGTATCTCCTAAGGCTGTTAATCATCTATGCCGGGTGTGCATGCATGCATTTGGACAGAGGGACATTTTTTATTTGCAGGATTCGCAGTTTTTTCCCATGGGAACATTCACAGGGTTTATTACAGCGGGGGGAAAAATGAAGGAATCACTTTTTACCATGCTTTGATAAAAAATGAACTAAATTTTCGATGAATTTTCTTGAGAGGAAATGACTGTTACGGCCTGAATGAACTGCACTTTAGGGGACAGCAATGAAGATTGCCTATCATCCATTACTGATAAAATTGACAATTTTGGAAAGTAACTTCATCCTGAAGTGAGACTGGAGCTCATTTGAACCAAAGATATAAAATATAAACTTTCCTGATAGCAAATATCAGAGATGACAGTGTCAAAGATATTAATAAAATACTTGAGAAGGTCCTGAATATAAACAAATCAGGAATGAAGAAAATTTAGCAAAGATTTTTTAAAGTGGTATCAAATTAAGCAAAAGTGAATTAATATCTGGAAACTATGACTGTAATTTGAGAAGTGGCCGGACCATTAAATAATTTGTAATATGACGAAATAAGGCTGACATAAAAAAAAAAAAAAAAAAGAAAAGCATTTCTCAATGTCCATGTGGACTTAGCCTCAAATCATTTGTAAATTGGGGAATTTTGGGGACAACCATTGTTCTGAATTAAAGCTTACTTTTAGAGTAGCCTTGCTTTGGCTCAAACTTTGATATCAGAAGAATAACTATTCCCATGTTGATTTAAAATTTGAATTCAGTAGCATAATTATTCCTCCATCATAACACAGTATATCTTTCAAATTTCTAATTTATTATAACTAACCATGAAACTTGATTTTACATGTTGGCAGTGTCTATCATCTAAATTTAAAGTAAATCCATCCATGTGTGAACTAAATCTGTCCTTTTGTCAGCCATTTGTAAACTTTTGTCAATTAAACTATTTTTCCATACTTTCCAAATTTACACCTTTTCATGGAAATTTGTTTATTTATTTTTAAATTACTTTGGTTAAAAAAGATCTTTCAAAAAAAATATGTAAACAAGTCCTAATTCTTGCTAAGCTCTTTTTTGCATGGATAATACTGCATACAATTTTAAACCTATGAAGAATTTTTTAGGTTTAGCTATGCTGCTTTTTGACATAAAGCTACAGTAATACAAACTGATATAACAATTAAATCTTGACATTATTCCTGTCAGACAATAAGAACAGGGCTAATGATGCATCATAGCAAGTAATTGTCAATATGAGGAAAATACTGTAAGTGGCTTTCCCTTTCAAATAAATGTATAATCAGGGGACCAGTAACACATCACAGCAAAGACATCACATCTTATGCCATGCTTCCCCCTCCCCTCCTTCTCCACATAACTATGATGAGATCGATAATCATGGAGTGGATGACAAATACAGTTCATACAAGAGAGAGTTGAAGCCATTAGTTTGTAGAGACAAACATGTTACAAGTGTCATGTCTGAAATGGCCTTGAATATTTAACTATGTCCACTACAGCATGCAAATAGTCTAATTTATATGCAAATTATTCTTTGGATGCACAAATAATCAAAAGTTGCATGGCCAACAGACTAACTATTCCAGATTTAAACAAGTACCAATTAAATTTGTGTAATCTGCTGAATATAGCTAACTTCAGCATTTCAAGAATGCAGTTACGGCACTTTTGCAACAAAAAAAGTTTTATACAATGATTGGTTATTTCCCCTGAAAATAAAATATTCGCCTCAAACTACAATGCTTTTTGTTTTATTTATGAGTGATAATATTTACTATTTTGTACAAAGAAATAGTACAAAAAAACAAAAGTGATAAATTAAAGTCCTGATGTCATTTTCTTGATGTCTCTGGAATAAAACACACTCCAGCGACTAACACATCCTTCCAAATATTAAAAGCTTTAGAGCCCCTCCCCTAGTTAAAATAAAACTTTACATATAGTTGTGTATTCCCTATATAAGTAATCTAACTTCCTGAAACTGAGTATTGCACACTGGTCTTTTAGTACTTTTGGGGCTTTGACATTTGTTTTCCTTTTTCAAAGTGGCGGCATACCTCACACAACCATTCTTGCTGAATCAGAGAACTTTACTGATCTGCCCCAAAGGCACATCTTCAAAAGCCTTTCAAAAGAAGTTTTCCAATTAAAGGAAGGAGATGCACAATTCTTTGACAGAAAATTAATATTGAGAAATGAACAAGAGAGAAATAAAGTATAAACAGAGAATCAAAGCAACCTGATTTGATGAAAGGGATATGAGTTTAGAGCAAGCAATTTTTCAGTATAATTCCTCAACTTTCCTTTGATTCTTTGATTGCATTTATGTGAAAAATCAGCAAACTAATGTGTTCTTTTGTCTCTCAAAAGTTAAAAATTACTTATGATAAACTTTGCACTTAACTTTCATAGTAGCCTATAAACAGTATTGTAAATTCGAAGAATTTCATACAGTGCCATTGGCCTATTAAAAAAGACTTGTAACCATCCTAGACAGTAATCTAAATCTTACAAAATTTGTTTTTTTATGTGTGGATCCAACTACAGTATACTAAGAAGCACTGAAAGGGAAATGTAGTCTCCCATACCTGAAATAGGGCATATACCCTGATTCTACAATATGCTATATATTTTTGTTACTGCTGAGGTAATAAATTTTTGCATTAAAAGTTCTTGGTTTTCCTTTAATTTGCAATACTTGTGTTATCAACATTATGGTAGGTGTTTGTAAGGGGCATACAAGATCTGTTTGATTTAGCTGATTTTTCAAACTAGGTTTGGGTGACTGTTTATTACATTTCATGGTTTTAGGTTGCCTCTGTCAGTGACAAGTGATTTCAAATAGCCTTTAATACTAGGAAATGCTAGTGTTGTTCTTCAACTCTCACAAACAATTATCAGCCGAAATTACCCTCTACAGTTTAAGGAAAATATTGCATTTAAAAATGCACCAACGTGGCATACAAAGAAAATACCTTTAATCATTATTCAACTGTTCAGTCTCATCAATAAAGTCTAGCAATAGTTTTATCTCCTCAAATATTATGCATTTCAAGAGTTACGGAAGTAGCATCATTTGAATTTTTGAAAGTTCGGGTGAAGAAATTATTTTTGCGCAACAAATAACTGAACTTCTTCACGTGAGAGCCTTATTTCTTGAAAAGAAAGCTACCATACTGCCTTATCTTAAATTGTCTATCATTCTGTATCGATTCATATTGGTTTAAAAAAAATGAAAATTTTCTGTAAATCAAACGCAGTATTTCCCTGTAGGAATTTCCGAATTATTAAAACTGATAAAGGACTGCGTTTGTCATAGCTGCAACATTCACCAGTGACTACCTGCAAAATCATTTATATCCAAAAATGTTAAAACTGCAAAATTTCTACCAACAAGAAATTTTACAAATATTTGGTGCAAAGTTCATACTGAGAAAATTAATTTGTAACACAGAAAAGTCACGAAATAGGACAGGCTCTATGTGGCACTCATTAATAAGAGTATGTGCAAATAATGAAGTGATAAATTACTCCCCACCAACGAGGCAATGATGCTATTTACTCAGATCAGTGCTGACATCAGCAATGCCCAGTCATGCTAACTAGACCTTTGCACTTGCCGTCCCTCCAGATGCCACCTGCGCAAACCTCTGTCAAGCCTCGCCAAAACAGTCCTTCCAGACAATGTAAAAACTATTTTCATTATATTCGTTGAACAAACTTTTCAATCAAGTCCCCAAAATAATATTCTTACCCAAAGCATTATGACAGGCCAACATGTGCACCATAGGTTTTCCCACAGTCTACATGCATACAGCTGTCACAGGGAATTGTATACTTTCTACTTACAATATTTTCCCACAATCCAACTTGTTGTCTCTTAAGAAGAAAAAAAAAAAGCTTTTAGTTTTATGAATTCTCAACTAAGACCATGCACACTTGCCAACAATTTCTCATCAGGTCAGCCATCGTTGCCTCCCAAACCTAATTACAAAACCTCGATAAAAACTTCTGAAGTTGGTTATCAAAGAAGCTGAAGAGCCAGAGCAGCATGCATGGCTGTAATTACATGTGACACCCTGTATGGACTTTGAGCTGGGACACGTTTCTCACACAATTTTGGTTTTATAATCACCCTGGGAGAAGCTTAGAGCCTCACCACCTCACTTTGTCATGTAAATGAACCTCACGCCAGGCACACGCCAAGTTTCGCTTGGATGCAAAGACTGAATAAGCTACTTTGTGTATACAGGCTGGGCCACGCTTACCATCTGCCGGTCTATTTCATTCAGCGTGTTTGTTCATGGGGAAGAAGGAGTTTGAGCACCACACGCAAGCAAGATCTGTTAGTGCTAGAGACTGATAGACAGTAATGGTAATAGCTGGCAGTAGTAAAATGGCTTCAGAAACATGACTGTTGTCCCTAGCAAATTTTGTCTCTGTTAATATGTTCTGTACTGTACAAGGTTTTATTTTTTTTTTATTTTTTTTTCTTAGTTGGTGTCAAGTTTACCAACTTAGTCCATACTTTTTCTTTTATCAATTTGATTAAGAAAATAAATAAACTGAATCACTACCAAAATTTCTTAGGAAACATTTGGCTGTGTGATTGCTGATATTAAAACTTTGATTTATTTTCATTTTTTGTGCAAAATACAGAGTTAGGTTCACTTAATGTTTAGTTAACAAAGATATCAGAAATGATGTAAAAAACAGGCATGCAAATATTTTATTATAGTTCAGTTCCAAAAAAGTTTGCGGCTTTTACAAATTTTCAAGTGGTTCTGTTTCACATAAAAATTTTCATACTGCATAATACAACATAAAGTGGTGATGATGGTAAGCCACCACAGTGAGGGAGCTGTACAGGAAGACCTGCCATAAAATGAAGCAAACTGAAAAGTTGCTTGAGTAACACAGTCTGATCCAAACATGTAACTGGGCAACAAATGGCAAGTATCTACAGCTGATCACTTTTATAGCAATTATTTTATAGTTTTACTGACCTGCAAGAAAATTGTTCAAAAAATTTAAAGGTTCTCACAGATTGAACAATGGCATTGATGAAATTAAACTTGAGAAAAGGACAAAGGAAGGTCATTTATAAAAACTTGCAAATTTACTTTCTATAAAGAGGGTGCATTCTTATTGCTTCAATCATAAAATAAGAGGACAGACATACCACACTAATGTTGAACTAAAAACAACATTTGCTTTCTTTCCCTACAATACAACAACAGATATGATATTGGCTAGGTAAGCACTACAGTAAACTCATCCCTCAAATGACAAAAGCAAATGTTTTATACTTTAACAAAATCTTTGTCATTTGCATGGTCCAAAAATAACATACTGTACCAAATTGACGACTGTCTCCATTATTGTTCAATGCTAAAAAAATAGCAAATAATTTTCAAAAAGATTTTTCTGAAGAAAAATATAATGAATTTAGGAGGGATGGTACAGTCCATTCATCAGCCATAACTATACTGTATGCATAACATGTATTTGAAATGTCAGTCCCTGACATGAGAGAGGGTATTGGATCATACCTAGGATGACAAAATCTACCAAACAACAATACCTTTTTTCACAATGAAATGTTTGTGATATATATGTAAAAATTTTACACCAAGTTCACGACTTCTCACTGACATTACAAACAAGTTCATTTTCTGAGCATAAAGTTATTTCTCTTTGCTACTGTTTGGTAAAGAGTAGGCTTTTACAAAGGAGGATACAGGCAACTTTTTCATGAACAGTATGCACTTTAATGTTGTGGAGCAATGTTCCTTCTCTGCATAATCATATGGGACTTCTCCCAGTTTCAGGGTAGGAGGGGGGGGGGGCTGCAGCACTTTTGTCCACAATTTTATTTGAAGCATATTTTGTCCAAAAATAGCATATATTTTTACAAAATATCAAATTCTCTTCTTGAATGGGAATGGGAGGGGGAATGTAGCTCCCTATTCTACTGCCTAACCTTGTGCACCCATGATATGCTTAGGGCAACTTTCAAATTTTCAGCCTATGTAAGTTAGGCTTACTGTGAATGACAACTAGGCACTACAGACATGGCAAACATGGTTCAAGGTTGATATTAAAATTGCAACAGAGAACATTTGAATCAACAGAATCTTTCAGGTACAAAGTCACCCTCTGTGTTAACTGACAGCTGCTGCAATATTCAAACAAAGTTAACTAATTATAATATACATACTCAAGATTTTATCAACAAACAATCACTTGATGGATCTGTTGCTCAGTCACCCATTGTAATCACACTACACCTGTTCAAATTCTCGGAAAGCCCTGGTACTACAATGTCTACATGAATCCCACATTCTTAGCTTACTCAAACAAGAGGGTCTGCTTTACAGTTACCATTCGGCTATTTTTCTTTATTTTCTTCTTCTTTGGAATACAATTTTATAGCATGACAAAATTTGAACCTGTTTCACAGATCTACAAAGCACACACAGTCAGCCCCTTTTAGCAGGCTTAACTGTTCTGTAACCTGGAACAGGCTTCTACTAGTTCCTAAAATCTGGTTCTTAAACACCCATCTGCATGAAAAAGTGGTCTTATCTTGACAGGAACTTTTGTGAGCCTGAAATAGGCTTCAGACCTACACCTTATCTGCACCTTTAGCCAGCTGCCTAGTTATGGAAGGTTAAAGAGGCTATGGCATCCATGAACAAATTAAGAAATATGGTAGCCCTACAGTTCCATATACAATTGTTGGCTACACTTTGATTGACATTTGTTCAACCCATTGTTCCACTCTGCATGGTCAATGATGACTTGTATGGTCAGTTGTATTCCCATGAAATAAAGCTCACACACAGTTGTGTGTCACCATGACTTCGGCAACTAAAACTCAGTGCACCTACTGTCCTGGAGGTGTCCTAGAAAGGCATTTTTGTATTACTTGGAGGAGGGGCTAGAAGAAAACATATAGCAGGAAGAATTTTAGCTGTTTGGGGTGAGATAAGAGAGCCTTTAAGGTATGAGGTTTCAGGGCCATGAGGCCACATGGGCTCATCAAGGGCCCTTCGATCATACAGATAGTGAATAAATATCAGCCAAATTTGCTCAATGGTTTCAACCAGTGGCCAGAGGGTACTACACAGGGGTGTACTAATTGCCCAAATCTGCCAATGGTACTGCTTTGAAACATCTCCAATCAACAGACATGAGTTATCCCCAAGTCTTTAGCCATCCCAGTGGCCAGGAGGGATGGTGGATCACTATTCTGCACCACTGCTTATCAGCTGAACAGAGCCAAGCAAACAACTTCCTGAATCCGACAACTTCTTGAGTCTGACATCTTCCTATGACAAGAATCCAAATTTTAGTTTGTCAATCAACCCCCTCAGTACCACTGCCAACAGCTATATGCTACAAATGCAAAGTTGAGTCACCTGAAAATGTTCAAGTGGTTCTACTAGGATTTGATCCTAGGTATGGTAGCCTGCAAGATGGTACACCCAACCACACTCAAATTACCAAGCCAGCTCCACCCCTGTAAGAACAACATTTATGCTTGGAGCAGTACTTTCATGACTCTGTCATTAATATTTGTGACTAAAATCATGGCTGTATAAAATTTGGGAAGCGGCACTGTCACAAAATGTCCCCTGTGGCTACAATCAAAATTTTGATTAAAGATCTATGTACATGTTAATGTCACACCTGCCTACCTGATAAATAAAGCATAAACAATGTTAAAAATAGCTGCAATTTCCATCAAAATGATCCATCAGGTATTGGCCATTTTCATACAAGACAATTTTTTGTACCTATGCATAAATAAACATTAGCTTCAAATGCAAATCTGCGATGTGAAAAGAGGGACACATGAGACATGTCTCATGTTATTCTTCTATTTAACCTTCACTGCAAAGACAGTTGTAATGGTGGTATGCCCAGAGGGATTTATTTGGGAAGTACCTATTTAATACTTTGAAATTCTACATTAAAAGCCAAACTAGAAAATAGCTACTAGGTAATTTTACAGATAATTTATAAAGAACTACTTAAATACAAAAGGACACTGTGCAACTCCACATCATAATTTTTGCAAAGCTAACAAGGTATCTCAGAAATGGTATAACTTTGAAGTATGGGCAGTGATTGGGGGGGGGGGCAGGGCAGGGGGATATGTTTCCCAATTTTGAGAAATTGCCCATTGACTTTGATTTTTCACAGAGTAATTTATATGTCTTTGAAAATGGGGTCGTGTCCCCCCAATATTGAGAACAAAGCACCGCCCTTGCTTTGAAGAGGTATCGTGAGTACAGATTTTTCATCAGGGATATAAATTAATTTTTGAATGATACAATTTTTGGTTACATGTCCACACACTCAACTGACAGTAGAATGATCACCTCTTTTTCCATGTTCTCAGTATATTCCTGTGTCTCCTAAGCACTGGCACTAATTTTGAGTCCATGATCAAACTATTGAAGATGAGCAGTACCTTACACCATTAACCCATTCTACACCTACCCATATTGTATTGATACTGTAATAATTAATTTACTTTCGAGGTAATTTACTCCAAATTCTTCTGACAGCTCACAACAACTTAGCTATCATAAGTAGACATTATGTAAACAGTACAACCCATTATTGACCAGATGTTGTAGTGATCTACTGAGTGTACTTGCTTCATAGAAAGTGACAACTGGAAGTTAAAAAGCAGACAGGTTTTATTTTCTGTTTTACAATTTGTTAAGTAGTTTAACTACAGCCAATCAGCTTTTCACAAAGCATTCACCCAGTGCTCGGCCTTTATTATGTAAATGAGATACGGTGTTGACAACTTGTTACACACGTCATTGTTACAGAGTCACCTCTAGCCTACATAAATGATTACCATACTATTAAATTGATACTTTATAAATTGATATGTTGATATATTTCATATTAACAACTGCAAGTGTCTTGGATTATAATTAAAAGCTTGGACACTAAGTGCTCTATCACCCGGAGTAACAAAGCACTTCACAAAAATAGGACCACACATGACAGACCCATGATTTAGGGGTCTGAAACTCAAGAGGCTGGTCATGTTGTGTAGTTGTCCACTTGGTGACAAAGCTCCTGCGGAGGAGCAAAACTCCTAATTAAGAGAGTAGTATTTGGTTTTGCCCTAGGGCTCTTTACCAAAGAGTCAAGGGGACTTTGGAAAATATATTACCCATGGTCAATGATAGCACATCCAAGACACAGTCCTGGAGACTGCTGCAGCTACAAAAAGAGCACCATATAACAAGTTACCTCACAGGTACCCATTTAACGACTGGGTGGAGAGAGACAGTTGAGATAAAGCATCTTGCCCAAGGACACCACAGAATGAACCAACCATGACTCTAACCAGCAACCCTAGACAGAAGAATAAACTTGCGGTAATGGTATGCAATATCCACACAGGAACAGAGGTTTAACCATATCAGTTCCCCAAATAGACACATGGCCTGGGGAGAGGTCCCTGAGGCAGGGGTACCCCCTCCCACTTTGGAAAAATTGTCAATGTGAGAGGTGCCCAGATGACAAAAGGTGCAACGTTTGTCCCAAATTTACCTTGCAAATGAGGTGAGAAGCAAACTTGTAGTGTGAGTACATTGTCACGAGTACAAGCACAGGTGGAGTGTTTATGATGGTGAGTACAAAAATGAGTACGAGAACGAGTCTTTTATGAGTACGAAATTTTGTGTTAGCCAAAATTCATAACTTCCAAAGTCTGTGAGCACAAGCACTAGTATAAATCCATTCTCATGAGTACAGGCAATTGTGCAAAATGGTGAATATAAGTACATACAGTATTAACTACAAGTTCGGTGAGAAGTACAATTTGTAATTACTGACTGTTCACAAAACTGAATCAAGGTAATTTCTTTGAAATGAACACCTGTGCAGGAATTCCTCTTGAAATTTATCTGTGCAATATTCCTTTGCGTTTGTACAGCATTCTTCACACAAATTTAAGCTGGATTTAATGATCAGTGGCTAGGAATCAGGTCCTGATTGACCTGACCATCCCAATCTATCAATTGCACAACCATGCTATATGCAATATATATTTATTCCTGAACTGTTTAATACCTGGAGATTTACTCCTTGCTTTGCCCTTTGTTTGCAATATTCATGTTCAAAAACATCATCAGAGTTACTTGTAAGACAAATAAGAAGAAATATGAAATGAGTTTGTTGACTTTTCAAAAATGATTTTGGGCAACTGCTGTTTCCTTTTAAGGATCTTTACAGTAACTGAAATTTGGGCTTCCATGGGTTGAGCACAGGGGTAGTGCAAGGGTATTTTGATAGGGGGGCAAAGCATGGGGTAAGTGACAGCTGTCCTGGAGAGGGTTCTAAGGGAAGGGGGTGTGCCCTACCCGTTTGAGAAATTTTCGGTAATTTTAGGATGCTTAGATGCAAAATGGTGCTGTCTTTGTGATGTATCTTGAACTGATCATGTATGGCTGAAAAATGTTCATAGTTTAGTGAGTTCTAATTTTTGGTTGGGTGAAAGAGGGCTGTCCCCCTCCCCTTTGAGAAATTTTTCTTACTTTAAGATTGCTTAGATGCAAAATGATGCTGTCTCTGGGATATTTTTGGAACTGATCAAACATGGCTGGAAGATGTGCATGATTTGGTCAATTCTACTTTTTGGTTGGGTAAAAGAGGAGTGGAGCCTTTGTTGTCTAAGAGAGGGTTATGTTGTCAACAAACCTCCAGAAGTCCTCTTTTGGATTCTTTATTGCCTTCCATTGGGGGAAGTTTTTCCGCAAAAATACCTGCGTGGAGTTCACAGAAACACCCCTTCTTCTCCTTCTCCTTCTCCTTCTCCTACTCCATCTCCTTCTCCTTCTTCTTTTTCTTCTTCTTCTTCGTTTTGTGAACTGTTTTTTTTTGGAAATTGACAAGAGCCAAACAGACTATACATTCATTAAACATGTGAACTTCTTTTTTTCTGAGAAATTCTTTTATTCCTTTGTAAATAAATCTTGATTAGAATTTTTCTTGATACTGTGAGATCCCTGGAACAAGTGAGCCTACATGTCTGCCAACTCGGCCCCATGCCAACTCGGTCCTATGCCAACTTGCTCCCATGCCAACTCGCCCTATACCAACTCGCCCCCATGCCAACTCGCCCCTCTGACAACTCAGCACTATGCTAACTCGCTCCTATGACAACTTGCCCCTACAACAACTCAGCACCATGCCAAATCACCCCTATGCCAACTGGCCCTACACCAACTTGTCCCTATGGCAACTCAGCACCATGCCAACTCGGCCCATGCCAACTCTCCTCAAGGTTTTCGGATTTTGACACATGGTGATCTCTGACCTCCACCAAAAACAATAGGGTTCCTCTGCTCAACATGACAAATCTATGTACAAAATATGAAAAGTATCCATCATTCCTATCTTGAGATATCTTGAGATATCTGGTTTACAAGCCATTAACAAGGTTTTTTTGGCTTTTGACCTCAGGTGACCTCAAATGACCTTTGACCTCCACCAAAAACAAAAAAAATCTTCCTCTCAACAGGACAAATCTATATACCAAATATGAAAAGTGTCGGTCATTGCTACCTCGAGATCTTTTTTGCATTGTTTCAGCTTTTGACCTCTGGTGACCTCAAATGACCTCTGACCTCTGCCAAAAACAATAAAGTTCTTCCTCTTAACATGACAAATCTATATACCAAATATGAAAAGTGTCGGTCATTGCTACCTTGAGATATCGTGTTTACAAGGTTTTCAGCTTTTGACCTCTGGTGACCACAAATGACCTTTGACCTCTGCCAAAAACAATAAAGTTCTTCCTCTCAACATGACAAATCTGTATACCAAATATGAAGTGCAGGTCACTGCTACCTAGAGATATTGTGTTTACAAGGTTTTCCGCTTTTGACTTCTGGTGACCTCAAATGACCTTTGACCTCCCCAAAAACAATAAGGTTCTTCCTCTCAACATGACAAATCTACATACCAATTACGAAAAGTGTTGGTCATTCTTATCTCAAGATATCCCGATCACAAGGTTTATGGACTCTGACCTCTCGTGGCCTCGAATGACCTTTGACCTCTGCCAAAAACAATAGAGTTCCTTCTCTCAACATGACAAATCTTCATACCAAATATGAAAAGTTTCAGTCATTCCTATCTGGAGATATCGGGATTACAAGGTTTTCGGACTTTGACCTCTGGTGACCTTGAATGACCTTTGACCTCTGCCAAAACAATAGTTTTTCCTCTCAACATGACAAATCTACATACCAACTATGAAAAGTGTAGGTCATTCCTATCTCAAGATATCGCGATTACAAGGTTTTCAGACTTTGACCTAAGATGACCTCGAATGACCTTTGACCTCTGCCAAAAACAATAGGTTTCTTCCTCTCAATATGACAAATCTACATACCAAATATGAAAATAAAAGGTCATTCCTATCTCAAGATATCGCAATTACAAGGTTTTCAGACTTTGACCTCTGGTGACCTTGAATGACCTTTGACCTCTGCCAAAAACAATAGGTTTCTTCCTCTTCCGGCAAGGAATCAAAATTCAAAGGTTATCTTTTACTGACAGTAATGTGGACCATCCACATGCCAAGTATGACTTCGACAAAGTTTTTCTTTGTGATATAGCATGTTTACATGGTTCTCAGAGTCTGACCCCTGTGACTAACCAGAAAGCCAAAAGGCTTAGTGATTCGAATCACCCATATGACAAGCATGAGATCCCTCCTACTTTAGCTATCTTTGGCTGGAACAAAACTGATAGGGCTTTTCTTCACAATATTAGCAATCCACATGCATAGTATGAGATCCCTCACAGTCATACTTCTTGAGATATCATGTTTACAAGGTTTTGACCTTTTGACCTCTGGTGACCCCAAATGACCTTTGACCTCCACCAAAAACAATAGGGATCATCTACTCAATATGGCCAACCAACATATCAAGTATGACATCACTCAGTTATCCTTCTTGAGATATTGCGTTTACAAGGTTTTGACCTTTTGACCTCTGGTGACCTCATATGACCTTTGACCGCCACCAAAAACAATAGAGATCATCTACTTAATATGGCCAACCCACATACTAAGTATGAGATCCCTTAAAGTTACCATTCTTGAGATACCGTGTTTACAAGGTTTTAAACTTCTGACCTCTGGTGACCCCAAATGACCTTTGACCTCCACCAAAAAGCAATAGGGATCATCTACTCAATATGGCCAACCGACATACCAGGTATGATATTCCTCGGAGTTATCCTTCTTGAGATATCGTGTTAACCAGGTTTTGATTGTTTGACCTCTGGGGACCCCACATGACCTTTGACCTCCACCAAAAACAATAGGGATCATCTACTTAATATGGCCGATCAAAATACTAAGTATGACATCTCTCGGAGTTATCCTTCTTGAGATATTTTGTTTACAAGGTTTTAACCTTTTGACCTCTGGTGAACCTAAATGACCTTTGACCTCCACCAAAAACAATAGGGATTATCTAATTAATATGGCCAATCCACATACCAGGTAGGAGATCTCTTGGAGTTATCCTTCTTGAGATCGTGTTAACCTAGTTTTGACCATTTGACCTCTGGTGACCCCAAATGACCTTTGACCTTCACTAAAAACAATAAAGATCATCTACTCAATATGGCCAATCCACAAACCAAGTATGACATCCCTCAGAATTATCCTTCTTGAGATAAAATTCTACAAGGTTTTGGCCATTTGACCTCTGGTGATCCCAAATGACCATTGACCTTCATGAAATACAACATGGATCATCTAAAAAATACGGCCAATCCACATACCAAGTATGAGACCCCTCACAGCCATCCTTTTTGAGATATCATGTTTACAAGGTTTTGACCTTTTGACCTCTGGTGACCTCATATGACCTTTGACCTCCACCAAAACAATAGGGATCATCTACTCAATATGGCCAAATAACATATTAAGTATAAGATCACTCGAAGTTATTCCTCTTGGGATATCGTGTTTACATGGTTTTGACCTTTTGACCTCTGGTGACCTCATATGACCTTTGACCTCCACCAAAAACAATAGGGATCATCTACTCAATATGGCCAATCCACATACCAAGTATGACATCCCTTGGAGTTATCCTTCTTGAGATATTGTGTTTACCTGGTTTTGACCATTTGACCTCTGGTGATCCCAAATGACCTTTGACCTCCACCAAAAAACAATAGGGATCATCTACTCAATATGGCCAATCCACATACCAAGTATGACATCTCTCGGAGTTATCCTTCTTGAGATATCGTGTTTACAAGGTTTTAACCATTTGACCTCTGGTGACCCCAAATGACCTTTGACCTCCACCAAAAACAATGGGGATCATCTACTCAATATGGCCAACCCACATACTAAGTATGAGAATTCCCTTTTGCCTTCAGCAAGGAATCAAAAATGACCTTTGACCTCAACTAAAAATATGAGTCATCTAATCAACACCTATAAACATGCCAAGTGTTAGATCTGGTCCTAAATGTTACCAGTCTTAAGATGCCATGTATAGGACCTAGTGTCACATACACACATACACACACAACATCAGCATTCCTTTCACCTGCAGCAAGGCATCACAAAGTATCAATTTATCAAACAATATTTAATTAACCAACTGCAAGACAAGCTAACATTTTGGGAGAATAGTCTCAATAAAAAATGTATATTACATAAATATTAAAACAACCAGGCTTCCTTCCCCTCAGAAACAATGTACTTTCCATTGCTGAATTTCAAGTGAAAATAGTTTGTTTATTGGCATAAGATCCATACAAGTTTAAAAATTGATATCACAGATTTGAAATATGATTCCCCCTGATGTTTGAAGAAGACTTTATAAAGAAGGTACGGCTTTCCCACAACGATCAACAGTCTACAGTACAATGAAAGTAATAACTGGGAGCTGTCATTTTTTTATGAAACAATCACTGCCCATAGGGAATGAAACACTATGGAAAGGATCTCAAGCTGACATTAATGAGCACAAAGTCCACTTTCTGTGTAATCATTCAGCTTTTGTCTACAAACAGTATGTATTACCAAAATCATGTTTTGTGACAGAAGGCACAACACAGACAGATGTCATAGTCATCTCAAGTCGGAAGGAGACAGAGCTCAATGCTTATACAGTACAATTTTCTTATCACCAGCTCAACCTCACTGCAAAGGGACTTGTTCTGAACATACATTTCTAAAAGTGAATTTTTGCCTCTAATATCCAGTATGATAATAACCAATTGGGTCATTAGAGGTGGGGATGGGAGGAGGGGGTCTCAAAGAAATGATTGACAATGATTTTAACAGGCCTACAAATATATTGTAGTATTTCATAATAAGTTTGGTATGACTACATATCTTAATTCAAAATTATAATTCCTTTTCCTTTTAAATCTGATGCAAAGTTTGCTAGTTAACTCTAATATCTACTACTGTATAGTGGGAAATTTTCACGGAGGTTTAATTTTCATGCTTTTCGCAACCAAGTAACTAATCGCGAATTTAAGACCCGCGAAAATACTTCCGTTACTGTGCACAAGACTATGCTGGTTGATGCAACAGCGAATTCTTCACTCCGCAAATATGTGTACAAGGTACAGAATCATGAAAAATTAGTCTCTCGGAAATTTCCTGCTATACAGTAAGAGTCATTCTACAACAACTTGATCAGATACAAACATTCAAATTAAAATGATAAAACTGTCAGCTACCAACGATATAATACAAGGTGAATCAAGCCCCCTATGATATTGGTATAATCTAAAGTAATTAATTTTTAACACAGTGCTTTACAATCTTTGGTACTTAATTACACTAAAAACCAGTGAACACTTTGACAGATGAAAGGATCTAGGCATGTATACAAAAAAGCTCTTCACAATTGTTTAAGGCAATCAATTACAACAATAATGTAGGATCAATTCTTGCCGCTTGATTTTCATAATAATTTTGTTCGTTGTTCTCAGAGATTACCATCAATTCTTTTCCATAAAGGTAACGCAGCTGTACTTGATACAGTTTTTACTAGAGTTTAATCAACACAAAAGAATCGTTATATATTTGTCATTGTCTGGTACTTTGTAAGAATGAATAAAGATTGAACTATCGTTTAATCTGGGTTTTAGGCTCTTCAGGATTGAAAATGATAAATTTTACTCCCCTTTGTGTGTAGTCAACAAAGTAAATATCATTTGTTGCACGGTTACTATAAACCAAAACAAAGACTAATTAGAGACAGGTGTCTCTTACACATGTAATGTTAAGTTCCCCACCTGGTATTGTTGCCATACTGCTGTGTATATAGAAGGGCTATAAATCTAGGGCAGGTAATATGGTTAAGGTAGCACGCCCCCATTAATAACTCAATATTAATCCGTCATTTGTTCTCCTTCACAAATAACACCAGTAAGAGACATTGGGATAACTTTTGTGATATGTTACCAAATAGGAT
>WURT03000025.1:1099884-1110833 GCA_009936505.3 Holothuria glaberrima
TTCCACCGGGATTTGATCCGGGGACCTCTAGTGTGCAAGGCAGTACACTCAACCACCAAGCCAACTCCACCCTTAAAATAATAGATAATAGAGACTGTTGTCCTACTTCAACATTCTACTAACGTCATGTTAAATGATTTTTTTTTTTTTTTTGGATAGGAGCTTGGGTGAAAGAAACTCAGACATAACAAATATAAAGAAAAGATACATTTTCTATAAACTTTTATTCCAAAGTACGAAAAAGTTTTTCAACAAAATTTCAGTGACATGTAAGCTAATGTAACATAGACATACTCTAAAAATACAGCTATTTCCTTTGTACAAGATTAGAATACGTTACTTTGTTCTCCTTGTTTACAACTCTATCTTGCGACGATACACTCATCTTTGCATTGCAGTAAAAGACCAGCATACTGCCGAATATCTGCTGAGCACTAACATTTACAAATTAATAATTTAAATTGTAATTTACTGTTTTAAACGAGTAGATTAAATTGAAGGGAAAATGCAGTCACCCCAATCAGATGGACTATTGTGATCATGTGACAATATTTTTTGTTAGTGAACTGTGAAAGTCAAGAATTTCTCCTGACTTTACCCATTGTTTGTAATAGTTATGTTCAAAGTATCTGCAGATGTGCTTGTAATGCAACAAGAGGAGATTTGCAAGAGTTTGCTGATTTTCCAAAGCAAATTTTGGGGCGACTGCCTATTGCCTTTAAAGTCCAGCTGAATGAGATAACCCTAAGATCCCAACATCCTAGCAAGGAGTTGTTGCGTAACTCCCTGATCTAAGTTTGTTAGCATTTTGGTAACTACACTGACTCATGGTGGCTACACTGAATATTCTTATCTATCTAATCAACTTGTTTTTTGTCAAATTTAATCCATTTTTCCAAGCAACATGATTAACAAAATGTCAGTACAAGCTGAGATGACAAATCTACAGTGAAAATTCCAAGCTTGGATAACCCAGACATAATTTGCTATCACCCTTTCTGTTAGTTATAGATATTACGCTGAGTGCCTACACTCAGTTTTGTCTGAGTTCTGTAACATCACCTTCAAAATTATTTTTCAGATGTAGATCTACCTCTGAAACAAAAGCATGTCATCACCAACAACAGACAAAACGAATACTAGACTACATGAAGAGATCATTCTTCATCACAATCCCCAGTAAAGGTCTCTGAGGTAGGTCTCTTTCACAAACTGGTATATTCCATGACCATAAGTATATAATGACCTCTTTGAAAGAGAGCTTTTACATTTTAGAAACATTTTTGCTATCTCTCATGAGAGCAATTTGAAATACGAGGTGATGCCAACTATTGCACTTATATTGAAGGAACTTGTACCTCCCTGCTTACCTGGCCTCAGGTGGTAAAGAGAAAGACAAGAAACACCCACATTCATCCTTTTATGACAGAAACCTGTACCAAATTCTACTGTAAAGGAATTGCCACCGGACACGACTACTTTGATACATGCAGAAATATGCTTGAACCACGGCTCATTTGAATTACACCACAAGTTTTAGACTTTACTAAATTTTAGCATTCCTTCTCTAAGTTCTTATACTACATGACACATTTTTGAACTCTCACTCTTGACGAATGTATGACACTAGTAACACCACAACATATAGGCTAACAGATACACTTGTTAAGAAGTTCACTCTTGTTAATTGATAGTTGTACTACTAGTCCTATCACGCAAGAGCCTAATTAAGACTGAGGCACATATCAGAAAGGCTCATCTGTTAACGTACAAGTTACGAAATAATTTATGAACAATTATAATTCATCTCCTTGCATTCCTCACCTCCTACAGTAGTAAGAATTTAGAAATCCTCACCTCCTACAGTAGTAAGAATTTAGAAATCCTCACCTCCTACAGTAGTAAGAATTTAGAAATCCTCACCTCCTACAGTAGTAAGAATTTAGAAAATCAAAGGATCAGTTTTTTCAGTACTCTTTTTGCAGCATAAACTCACCCACATAACTCTGCTTTAAAAAATACAAAACCTTAAAAATCATATAAAAGGGAATTCACAAAGTTGGAATGACACCCTTGTGGCCTTAGGTATGTTAGACTAACTTGCATTTAATTAACAAGGATAAGTGCCACACAAAATGATTACCTTAACTTATCTTTGGCTTACCCCAAAGTGGTTTGCATTGTCAAGTTTGATGTCTGGAAGATGTAGCAAAATGTGATAAATTAACATAACTTTACAAAATGAAACTTAAAAGATAATTAATACTGCTAATTAATTGTGAAAAACAGTTTACACTTGCAACTCCCTTAAAATTAAAAGAGTATCTGCACCAGTAACTCACATGTACACAGATGCACAGAAACAAAAGTAATCTTTTATTATCTACATTGACTGAGACATAGTTATGAGTTGGAGTTTGCCGATAAAATGTCCACAAATGATATCTCAGAAACCTGCATGTTACTTGATCGAGGTTATTATAAGTCAGTTCTACCTCCTTGGGTAAATAAGACATCTTAACAGTCCTGACACAAAAAGATATTAAACTGCATAGAGCACTCAGAAAGAGTCAACAAGTCTTCAAGTTTGTTGATTTTGACCTAGGTCTAAGGGGAAAAAGTAGTTTTGTGACCTATCATATGTCCACCATCCAGTGTCTCACAAATTTCAAGTACTGTTCATTGCATGTGAACTGTGAAATATGCATATACGGTATGCATATACGGTAGTGCACATTCTTCTCTGTCATGAGATCTGATTAAAAGAGTTCTGAATGAATTCATTTTGACAAAAAGTTCATGACACACCATCAATGTCAGCCTTGTAGACTTAGTGTAAGAAAGGACTGTTCAACAGTTTCCACACTTCATAATACCCGCACAAACTATCTCCTTATAAATGTTCCAAACTTCACTACTACCAAATTAAACCACCCCATAATGATGGGACTGCATTTTTGAAATCCATCTATTTGTGGTGACTATGTTGACCGAAGTATTCAAGTTCTGCAGTGCACAGTATATTACAGTGTCTTTTAAACTAATACCAATAACTGTTACCTATTGAGCATGCCTACTACTTACTCTGGACAAAGCATAGTGGCAGTGAAAACATGCAAGCCTTGTAAATGTGATACATACATTCAAGTTTCTATGTAAGGTTAGATAAAACTATTGATATAAGCTTTGCCAAGCAACAGATATTCATTTCTGGACTTTTACTTAGGCATATAGTATCATGTGTCTGATGGCATGCAAGGTAAAAAGACACCAGATAGCCAATTACAGGAAGTACCTTGCTGAAACAGCATTATGGTGTATAGCATAAACAGGCCTTGACTTCAAGAAGCTTTTAATGGTTGTCCATTGGACAACCCATCTGCCTTTTTTGGTTGTCCAAAAAAAATTTGTAGTCTGCAAAAAATTTGGATTAACCATAGAAGCAGTCTCAAAACTTGTTGCATGAATTTTGGTTGTCCAATGGACAACCAAACCACCATTTTTGGTTGTTCGTCAGAAATTATGGTCTTCATGGGTGACCGGACAACTATTAAAATTGAGCCCTGATAAATATCCACAGACTCTAGACAAGAGCAAATAGGCCTATGTTACTAGACTGCTATCTAGCCACATTAAGGACAAATCTTGCTATGTACTACTTTCACTGTTGGCAAAATTACAGTTGGCATGTACCTAGAAGTGCCTCATATGAGAATTACAAACTCCCTGCATACTCCAGAGTAGCACACCTCATTCACTTGATCAGATTCTTTCAGGACCACCACAATGATTCCTCAAGCCTTCTCCGAGTTCTGAGAAAGGGTGTTTTTCACTTCATCTCTGCCTGGCCCACCCCTTCACTTACTGGATGGTTGTGTCACCATAATGGGTATCATATTGTGGTTTTCAGCAGCCATTGAGGAAAGTCTGGACACTTCTAACTGCCAGTTAGGAACCTTCTTAACAGTCATATGACGTCTTGCATGCTTGGTGAGGTGATCACTGCGCATGAACCTTCTATCGCACATGGGGCAAGCAAATTTCTTTTCTCCTGTGTGAGTCCTCTTGTGTCTAGAAAGTTCGTCAGATCTTGCAAAGCGCTTATCACATCCTTCCCAAACACATTGAAATGGTTTTTCACCTGCAAGAATACATAGAAGAGGATTTATACTTTAGAAGAACACTTTTCTTAATTGCAGCCTGTCTGAAATGCATGTATACACTGTTGACATATAAATAATTAAGGGAATAAATTTCCATTGCTTTACCCAGCATATCAACAAGAATGGACGGTTAAGAAAATGCTTTATGTTTAAATGAGATGGAATAGCTTTCAGCATCAGCATAAGGAGGTGCTAGAATTTTGACCTAGATCCCGAGTTTTACTACACTACAATTTAACATCACATCACTGAGGAAGTGAGAAGGGGGTGGGGGATGACAGATAGGGGAGTGGAGAGCAAGGTCTCTGAGGGTACAAAATTTCCCTCCCTATCTATGCTCCTGTCTGTCAGAATTTCAGCATTTAAATAAATTCCTATCACGTCAAATGGCAGCCTCAACCCACAGTAGTTAAGTTACACCAACTTGTACAATTAATCTGCATTTGCAGATTCTCTTTGTTCTTTTTTTTTTTTTTTTTGCACCCTGCCCTTCAAAGCCCCTCAGCCAAATGGATAATACTCCACCACAATATGCTTATAAGTAGTACAAATGTAAACTGAATAAATTTTAGGCTATACTTCTTTGAAAGGTTAGACGTCTCTCACCTGTATGTGTTCTGATGTGAGCTTTCAGATGAGAACTTTTGAAGTAAGTTTTGCTGCACCCCTTAAAAGTGCACACATGATTTCTGCGCCTTGAAAACTCCATCTGGGCTACTGCCTGTTGTCTGTTCATGATTGCTGCTGCAGGTGTGTTTGGTGCTGGGGCTGGGGCTAATGGCATGAGTTTGTGTCCTGATGAATTGTCAGAAGATTTATTTGGCACTGATCCCAGCAAAATGACATTAGTAGGCAATTGCACTGTCATAAGAACTGTTTTGACTGACCCATCATTTGCAGCCATGGTACCAACTGTTCCTGCAGGCTGGTTGAGCTGAAGGTTGTTGCCATGAGACGATATGGGAATGAAGGAGAGAGTCTGTGGTGCTTTGACAGTACTAGATGCATGTGAAACTTGCACAACTGGCTGAGTTCTGCTTGCATTAACAAACTGTGTACTGGCAAGTCCTGGAATTTGTGATCCAGTGGGTATCAGAATAGTCTGTGATCCTTCCTGAGGTAATACTGAAACACCAATGTCCATTGGTTGTAGCTGGTCACAGGTCTCTGTTTCCACTGCCTTTTCTAACATTACTGGCATAGCTCTTTCTGATGGAGGCTTGGTGATCATCTGTGGCTTCTTATGATTTGATGTTGATGGTGGCGAGACCCAACTACTCATAATGCTTGGTGTGGCACAAACCACACTACAACCTGTCTGTCTTTGCGTAGTCAACATAGAGTTGCTCTGTACAAGGACTGATGTTGTGTGACTAGATGGCTGTGATGCAGAGGAAAAAGATGGCTGGGGAAGGGCCACAGGTGGCGACTTGCTAAGGGGCGGTGTCATGGGTGGCGTCATTACATCCTGCAAAAAAGAAAGAATTGTTAATATTGACATAGTAATTGCTTCATGTTATAAAACAGCCAGAGTCATCAACTGATCAATCCTAAAACAAATGCAGTCTGTCAAGCTTAATGTTACAAAGAAAATTTAAGGTTGTCCTGACTTAATAGGACAACCTGTTTAAAAATTATATGGCTAAAAAGAAATTTTCAAGGTGGACTCGTCTTCTTTATGTGTGAAATTTGATTGTCAACTGTCCCATCACATAATCAATATAATTCACCTTCGGTTGTCCATTACAAACTTGGTCGCTGTGGGCAACTAGATGACTTTTAAATTGCGGACATGGCTGAAATTATTTGGGACAAATTCTGTATTTACCATCAATTGTGAGGATTCCGGTTTCAGATGCACTGCAGCAGGGACCCCAGTGACACTGCCATATTGTACATTCATGTCACTTGTAACTTTTGTGTTTAATTCGTTAATATTCTCATTGATAAGTGTTTTACCACGTGCTAAGTTAAATTCCATCTGCAGGTTTATGTAGAATGCCACTAGTATCAAGTTGATAATGGTCACAACATATGACTGAACTTGATGAGTCTTACAGCTCTGAGTTGATTTACTGCCCAGCAAAGAGGGCCTTTGAATAAATTCTAGTGCACTTCCCTTCCCAACGATCTTATCTGAATTTGAATGACACAGCTGTCATCATAGTAATAACCAACTTTGTATCATCACTTTACATACATTGTGGTGTCTTGTGAAAAGAAGACCGACTGCATGGTCAAGTGGTTTGAGAATCCAACTTCCAGCCGGAAGGTACGGGGGTTCGAATCCTGGCCGGGTCATACAAAAGACTTTAAAAATGGAACCTACTGCCACTGTGCTTGGTGCTCAGCATGAGCAATGGAGTAGGGAAAACAAGCCAGTGAGTCGCAACTGGAAAAAAGGCCGTGGCCAGCCCGACTTAAACAATTTGGTTAGAAACTGAGCTGTAAAACCTCATCTAACTAATTAACTAACTTGTGAAAAGAAATTGTCCTATCAGGCTTCTTGTTTTATAGGCTGGCCAGAAAGCTACAACTCCCCTCCCCCAATCTGACTGGTTAGTTCCTAAACCCCTGGATTTTTCCCTAAATATTTGGCATTTGGAATGGTCCAATTTTGATCCTTTTTATTTTTGGGGGAGTCCAAAGCTTTGCGAAATAAAGTACTGATATGCATAGCCATCAAACATAAACTTTGCAAAGGGAAGGGTTCCCTCACTTTAAATCTCCCACTGCAACAATCATCCAAAAAAAGGAGAAGCCTGGAAGTTCCCTGTTAATCCCTCCTCAGGAAGGTCTGCCCACATCCAAAAGAAAAATCCTAAAAAACCCTGTAATTGTTAACAACTTAACAGGCCTAACTCATGAATGTAGCTCAATGCACCTATAATCAGTGAGTCCCAGTCAAGCTATTATGATATTTTCATTTGCCTTTCAGGAACTCCTAACATGCCTAACATATTTGCAACCTGAAAAGGACTACTTTGCCCTCTTCAAAAAAATCAAGTTCCTTTTGATAATTATATTACTTTACACACCAATACACTGCACACAAAGACACATTTTCCTTTACTAGAGTTTAAAAAATAACCCCTTAAAAAAAGTGGAATGCATAATTAGTTAAAAAAAATATACAAAGTTCGATGTGGGTCGTGGATACACTGCAATTCCTAAAAATCTGGAAATCCACTCTTTAAATTAACTTACCACTAATACGCTAGCCTATATTTTGTTGCAAGGAAAGAATACGCTATTTTACCCCTTCCATTCTCTTCCACTCCTTTGTTTAATTTTTTTTTTTTTTTTTTTTTGAGGGTACAGAAACTTGTTTACTTACATGTACTGATGTGAAAGGTTCTGACAAATCTGACAGTTTCTTCTCTTTCCCCGACATAGACTCTAACACTGTTGAAACTGTTGAACAGATCACAGATGCGCGCCTTTCTTCTGGTTTGTTCGACAAACTGCTGTTGGAGTCGTCTGAAACTGGGGGTGACATCTTCCTCATTGAAAGAAGGGTCTCAATGGCATCATAATCTGACTTGGCGATGTTGTTATCCGTTTCTTTGAATGCTGGTTTTGAAGGTTGCTTTCGAACAGAAGTCATGTCCTGTGGAAAAAAATAAATGACAACCATGATAAAATGTTACCTAACCTTGAAACTTATGGCAGAGGCACATGTTGATTCCAGGGCAAAATAAAATGTTACCTAACCTTGAAACTTATGGCAGAGGCACTTGATTCCAGGGCAAAATGACTGCATACAAATTAAACCAATAATTTGACTTGAAAATATCTTCTTCCATTTTTATGACGATTTATCCGAAAATGTCTAGGCGTAACGCGATTTGCTTGAAATTTCAAATTAATTTCCGCCACTTGTAAGTTCTTTAGCAGTTGGCTATCAATCTACGCAATAATTTTCTCGATTCCTCATCACTCGAACGCTCTGGTATGGTGGCCTACCATTCTTTGTTTTAAAGTATTTAAGTCTATATGACATTAATTTGTCAGCAATGCATTGACGTAAGCATTTCAATCTCAATTCTATTTTTTCTTTAAATAACACTTAAGTTTACCCATGGCAGAAAATAAAATACGAAGCACCGTTTTAATACTTCTCATCACCTTTAGGTGAAATACAGCTAAATATTTTATCTTGAGTAACATGCATCTCTTTAAGTCCCATTCACGCACATATGAAGAAGGACTTGAAATAAGAGGTATAAATAAGAGCATTCGTGATTCTACCCGCGAAGCTGCTCTGTGGATGTTGCAACTGGACTTTCTCCCACTTGCAAACATGCGCGTGAAAATGGGTCAAACTGCCGTCAGTGCATGATCCAGCACGCTCTGCGGCATGTGCATACATTCAATGACGAAACAAAGCCCTACGAACAGCACCCCGTTACACGCCCCTAAAGTGCCTGGATCATTTACAAATTGTTACAATCCTTTTCCAGCCGTCACTATTGTCACCGACATTGTGAAAGCTACTACACAACAAGTTTTGTACAAGCAACTGCGGTCTCGTGACCTTCACAGGTAGCCTTGGCTTTATTATCATAGACACACCCCCAGCTATTGTAATGCTAATACGTCATGCGCAGCAAGTGTGTTCAAGTCTCGTACGTCCGTTAATGAACTGAACTTTCATGCAACACACAGCTTCGAGTCTATTTACTTACTAAAATACAAACTTAGTGATATTAATCCAATTTGAACGAAAATGGAAAGAGATAAAAACATGCATAGAGCTGCTGTTTCATAAGACTTCGATACATAACACAGGCACGGAGAATAACTAAACAATTCCTTATCAAGATTAATCTCGATAACACGGCACTTCATGATGTAACGCTGTAGACCTGTATACATGTGTGAGGCATGACTTGAGTAAATCGTGTTTCTCTGTAATTCTTTGAGTGTGTATGTAAACAAACAATGACTGCAGACGACGGCGCGGCGGGACATAACTTTGCAAAGACCGAGTGTGACAGAACACCTTTTGCAAGGTGAATTTCACCACGAAGTCGTGAAAGACTCGTGGTATAAGGAAAACGTGATTTTTCAACAGTACAGAAATCAAACCTAGGAATCGGTCTCAGTACCATAATGAAGAGTAACATCTTCTGATCTTCCATGTAAAAATGAAGGCACAGTAGCTTAATGCACGTATTTTGCATTTAATAATGTCTTTAATGTCACACAACCCCAAAAAGCACTAATATGCGTGATTTCTGTTTTTTACAGTCATTTGCCCACACTTTGAATATAAATCCCTAATTCATGAAATAAAAAACTTCACATGCATTACATACATCGAACTGAAACTTTCATAGTTTGCACCCTTCAACATTAATGGACCACATAAATACAGAAGAGTTGCATTATAGACAAGTGAGAACTATATTTTCATGATTGAAAAGGCATCACAAAGGCATTGAGGAAGATTTAAGCCAAAAAACTATTTTTTTTATATGTGAAGGAAGAATTAAATCAAACATTACACACTTTAGAGATTTTTTATTCTCATGTGTATTCTTAAGTTAAAAAAGAACAAAGCTGGATCATGGCCCCTGTTCATCCGATTGTTCCATTCCATTGTAAAATTGGGGCTTGCCATCTTTACTTTCACATTTTTATGGTAAATTATGAGGAGTCTCAAAGTAATTCTTCTTAGACAATTTAAAAATTAAGTTTTATAATATACAACCAAGAACATTTTAAGAACAACTCTCTTAATATCTGTTATCAACTTATTTGTTATAGCAAAAAGTCTGCTAACTTCATTATTCCTAATATCGGACTGTACTAGTCTGCCGGATGGTTAGTGGCCATGATCCAAAAAGCCACAACAGTGTAAAAACAAGTGCACTTATAATGGCAAACTTACTTTGCCCTAGATTCATTTTGGGATGCAAATGTGACAACTTCATATGTTATTAATCTCAAGAACTACAATAAATTGAATACAAATTCCTCCATCCATTGCCCAACATAGCAAAATTGAATTTCAGCTTAAAACTCCCTTTTTGTATTTAAAGCCCTTTAGTCTTTCATTCATTGTGCATCATGTTCAAAGAAGTAAAAATGCACCAAATAGAATGAGAGAAAGAGATGGGGGGGGGGGGAGGGGAATCACTCCTGTCAGCCATAGGGCAAGTGAAGTTTCTATTTAGTGGTCCTGAAGTAAATATGTACTAGGCCTTCTACTAGGTTTGGACAACATCTTACTACTACTTATACAACATCTAATAAAAAAATGGAAAATGGGTTGCTCACATATATTAATGAAAATCACATAAATTTGTATGCATCAACCCAATAACAATGAATGAGTTTGGCAACTTCTAGCCCTATTCTAAATACAATGTATGTTGGGAAGAAAAGTGGGACAGTGTACCACCACTGAGAGTGCTTGACATGAGTAAGTCTCGTAGGTGTATTTAGTAAGCAGGCACAGTTTTTTGAGTTCAAAGGTCATAAGCAGTTGCCCAAAACTTATTTTGAAACAAAAGCTTAATGTCACAAATTTTTTCTTGTTTCTCTTCCAAGCATCTTTCATGATATTTTAGGACATAAATATTGCATATTCAAGGTAAACCAAGCAGTTGATCCCCGTGAATTTTGCAATTGAGTGTGAAAAATACTGTCACATGATTCTCAACAGCCATTCAGGAAAAAGGATCTAGTCAACTATTGGCCTACTGCCTTCTCCCTTTATATTCATACTTCTCTTGACACCAATCTCTGGTTAAAGAAAATTCATTTTAAACAAAAAGT
>WURT03000025.1:1113818-1129828 GCA_009936505.3 Holothuria glaberrima
ATATATATAAATGACCGTCCCATTCAAAGTATGCACCTAAGTCATTCAATTGTAGTTGTTTACTACGGTACCAATCAGCAAAAGAACAAAGAGAGTTAAGTGTGGCGATATTTCAGAAGACATTTCCGAGGCCCTTGTATTTTATATATACCGTGAAAGGAAGGTAGTTGTTAAAAACACGATTTTTATCAGGAAGAGGGTCCTATAAGAGATTATCATTGTTTATAAAAATCCTTCACTGTGTATGCCTCTTAATTGTCTGCATAACTCAATAAATAGTGGTGGAATCTGTCCTTGTTCGTTTCAACTTTTTATTTCTGTAAAACATATGAAAAATAAATTTGAATTTGAATTGAATTGAGCTATCAGCCACTCACCTTTTTGTCACAAAGTAAGAGCCCGTTTTAAACACTGTCTTGTAACCCATTGAGTTAGGTTTACAATATTGTCGCAACGTGGCAAGAGTTTCTTCAGTGAAACTTTTGTCCCCGATTAGCTAATCTGAGCCCTCAAAATTTAGAGTATTGGCTTTGTGTAAAGACCCCTTCCATTACAAGGAAACCGAAGCTATTATAGATATTTATGAACCTAATATTCTTCTTGTGATGTCTTGACCCCACCATTAGAGCATGCCAGTAAGATCAGTGACGTCTACACTTACAGCGTATTACACTATTACCAAGAGAAATCCATTTTTTGAGGAGTTAAACGCAGCCAACTTTTGTTGAAAGACTGTGCTTTATTTGTGTATGTGTGAGGTGAACGTTTTGTTGCTAAAAATGAGACAAAGTACCGTGCAGTACAAAAACATGACGAGATTCGGAGGTGAATCTGCAACAGTTTAGTTTATCATCTGTTATATTACTTTGGTTAGTATGAAAATCTTTGGAAATTTATTATTGATAAGAATTCCTTCTCAGCACTGCCTTTCTTCGACCCAGTTATGACGATTAGACTGAAATAGCATAGTAGATTCCGTGGATTTATACAAGAATAAGTGTAGTTCTCGATCATCACTTTTGTCGAGAGTTCCTGAATATATCCAGTGTGAAAACACCAAGATAATTTAAGTTTTTCAATCATACCTGTAACACATAGGTGTACAGGCTTGTGTACATCACATGCGTACAGTTCTGCCTATAGGAAACAACTTGAATTTCGATCGCCTCAACACAGGCCAGTAGCCAAAGGAATGGGAAGGGGTGGCGCCCCTCAATTTTTTCTTTGAGAACAGAAGTTACTGTTGCCTCAATTGATTTTATAATGTCACTCCCCCTAAAAAGTATTTCACCCCTGGAAACTATCTTGCCCCCAACACATTTTGTTGCTACAGGCCTGCCTCAACGCCGACAGTGATGTGAGATAAATTATATGGCCAAAAAAGCATTAAAGCTTGTCCGTGCCTTCTGTCAGAGTTTTGGGAAAATAAAAATAAGTTTAGAATTCTTTTCATTTTGCCTTGTAATACCATGCTCATCAGAAAAAGACACGGAAAACACACGGGCTAGGGTAGACTGTTTGAATAATAGGGAATTTATCAGGAACAGAGCCGGGTTAGAAACCGAGCCGTAAACTTCGTCTTACTGAGTAACTAACAAATCAGGAACAACACACTTTATACTGGGCACAGGCCATACGTCATTCCCACGATATCGGTTAATGTCATTGCATATCGCGGTATCAGCCATAGCGGTGCTTGTAGAATTTTCTATCAATTTCTTATTGTGTTCCGATATTTGTCAATACAGCTTTTCATAGTTTTATGCTACTTAAACCAGCAGCACAGAATTTTTTTCTTGGAGGCTGTCTTTCAGGAAAAGATCGAAAGAAGCTTCACAGGCTTGGGGGCAGCACGCTCCGAAGGGCATTTGCATTGGTCATGCATGGAGATGGAATTGAAAGCATAGCTGTGAAAAAGTGGGGGAAGGTTTTATCACGATGAGGTATATATCTGTGACATCACAAAGTATATGTAATGAACAATTGCATGGATCAGCCATGAAGGTTTGCAATTGAAAACAAAGCAGTGACAAGGATGGGGCGTGATTATTACTTTGGGGTATGTATCAGTGACGTCACAAAATATATACCTAATGGGCAATTGCATGAATCAATTATGAGGATTTTTACGTGACGCCATAGAAGTGACAAGGTTGAGGTGCATTTATCAATTTGAGGTATGTATCAGTGACGTCACAAAATATACATAGTGGGCAATTCCATGGATCAATTAGGAGGATTTGCAATGGAAACAATAGAAGGGACAAGGTTGGGGTATATTTATTATTTTTGGGTATGTATCAGTGACGTCACAAAATATACTTATTGGGCAGTTGCATGGATCAATTATGATGATTTGCAATCAAACTCATAGCAGTGACGGGTGGCAGAGGGGCAGGATTTACCGGTATATTTTAAGGTATGTATTAATGACGTCACAAAGTATCCGTATTGGATAATCATATGGATCATTTTGAGGATTTACAATTTAAACTACAGCGGTGATAAAATGGGGGTGTAATGATTATTTTGGGATAACGTATTGGAGACGTCACAAAATATACGTACTGGGCAATTACATGGATCAATTATGAAGATATGCAATTATAATCATAGCAGTGACAAGGTGGGGTGTATTCACTATGTTGAGGTTTGTATCAATGACGTCACAATGTGTAAAGAGGGAAGATTTGGGCCAAATGGCGGTAAAGGACATACCGTATGACATTTTATGGCTTCTCAACAATTTCCTTCACTCAAGGGGGAGGGGTTGGTGAGGTGGTGTGCTGGTGAAATGCTCGGAAGTGTCATTGATAGGGGTAACCGTATGAGCAATAAAGACGTGTGACCTCAACCCAAGATCTATGTTCTGGAGGACGAAGTGATCCCCTCCACCATGTGTGATCCCCTCCGCCATGTGTGATCCCCTCCACTGTGTGTGATCCCCTCTGCCATGTAAGATCCCCTCCACCATGTGTGATCCCCTCCACCATGTGTGATCCCCTCCACCATGTGTGATCCCCTCCGCCAAGTTGATATCTGCGTTACACTTCTCATGAGTATGATTAAACGGAGGTGGGGGAGGGGCCTGATCGAAGGCGCACTAAATTAAAGGTCCGCTAGACGTTCATGTGACCAAACCTCTACACTGTAGATTGCTGTTTAACTTAGGGTTAGGGCTATGGGCTGAAGGGTTAGGACTGTGGTTAGTGAGCTAGCGGACCTTTGATGTATATTGGACCTAAGGTAGACTAGATTGTCCCTTACAACTGTACAAGTGAATCTTCAGTTTCTTAAACCTCAAAGTCGCTCCTTTTATTCTTCTGTTACATTTTGTCCATGGCCGTACACTTAAGATGTCAGTGTCTTCCATGCATGCAAAAATGGGGAGATAAATACATATGCATTACAAATCACCTTCTCTCTATCTTAAGAAAAAAATCTCTCTCTCTCTCTCTCAAAAAAAAAAAAAACCCAACGCCGTAGCAGTATGACAGACAAAAGGGCTTTACGATGTCGTCCCGGCCGTCCCCTTCTCACAATATCCACCGCAACATGTACAATACAAGGTTATATACAAAACAGGATAATTATGAAGATAAAGTGAAGTTAGCCCGAAGAGTCACAAGGCTAGCCAATGATTTTGACTTAGAGATAAAACTGTCGTTGAAGTTTATTGAAAACAGTCTTTCTTTAGGAGTAATGCTAAATTCTTCGTGTTGTCCAGGATGATGTAAGTTTCCCCTTACCTGTATGACCCTTACCCCGGTTTTATGCATTGTTATACACTCCAAAAAATTTCTGTAGATTTACTGAACAAAAATAAACAAATTCATAAAAAAACGGAAAAAGTGCCGTCAATTTGTTTCCAAAAATGACAGCACTTTTTCCCTTTCCTCTTTGTATTTCTCTGTTTTTGTTCTGTAATTCTACACTACAGTTTGTAGACATTTTTTTCAGTGCACCCAGCAGGTTTTCTCCTCCCTCTCCCCTGATCTGATATACCTTAGAACATGAAATTACACTCCCAACACAAAAAGGGTATCAAATTGCTCGGGTAGGGCTGTTAGAAAAAAATTAAACTTCGATTAACTGCTGTTAAAACGCTAGAATTTTTCCACCGGAAAAATGAGAAAAGAGCCCCTGACTTACACGCCTTTGTGACCAGTGGAGATGACTCTTAGCCGACGTAAGACAAGTCACTAGTCTAAGCTAATATAGGAAGGCATTTAAACCGAATTTGCCAATTTCCGGAATCAGCTTCCTCATCGCGAACAAAAAAGGTTTCTCTAAATCACAAAGAAAGACAACATGCAGTAAGTTGATATACCTCACTGGCCAACCCTTTGTTAGCACCTAAACGATTTCATGATATTGGGCCGCATATGAGCCTTTGTTACCCTCTCTATGTACCCATATGGGGCCATAATTTAATCTTTGTGAACCCTGCAATGCACCTTCCAGTCTTCTTTGTTTCTACGCAGGTCAAATCTGTTCAGACGACAGTACCTAAAACTATCCTAAACCGCAAGAAATTAAATCCCACGACTTGACTTTGGTATTCTGTTTTCAACCAACCCGCCCCTCCTTAACACAACTAGAATAATGACCAGCGAAAGATATCAAACAAGCTTCAATTATCACGGCACGCGACTGCCTTATCCAGCAACAATACACAATTCCCTAGTTGTCTCAGAAAATAAAAAGAAACCTCTTGCCAATACTCTGCAAATGAGATGAACCAACTTTCGCCTTTTCTAATTACAACCCCCTTTGAAGAGGCGAGCTCTTATCTATGGAATACACTGACCACTAATTATGCTTCCCTCCTAGTCTCACGGGCTGTTATTGAAGCGAGCCACTCGCGTGTGCCGCTCGCGAGTAACCCCCATAGCCTCTCATGACGTCACCAGCGGCACTCCGTTCCCCTCTAACGCATGCTCAGTAGACCAGCATCAACGCACCCTTCTGATAGCTCGCACGCGAATGAGGGCTGTTATCAACACAAAGCCTTTGTCCTACGGTAACAACATGCTTTATTGGAAGCCCCGCATTACGTATCTAGACAGGGAAGCAAGCACAGACCGCTGAGAACACCGCGACGCTAGTTTTCACCCCATTGTACACACACTACTCGCCTGTTCAGGCCATCGAACGAAGCAATCAATAGGGTGTGTACGAAGTCGTGTACATACAGATACGATTTTTTCAGAATAGACATATTGCTGAAGAGGGGAAAAATTGAAGGTGTAGTGCAAACGGGAGTAAGTGTGAAGACCATTTACTCTATATAATTTAACCCTATTTTGCACCCCTCTCGAGTCCCCCTACATTATCCCTGTATTTCGGATTTGCCAACGGTGACTTGTGTTTCTACACATATCGCCCATATGCGGAGTCTTACAGTAAAGGGTAAAAGTATTGAATACGAGAACTGAAAAAGCTTGTATCGACAGAGATTGGTCGCAGAGGCTTAACAAAGGCTTGCAAAGGGAAAGCGAAAGGTATATTGCACGGAGCCTGAGTGGAAAATACAAGTGTGCGTTGAATAACCTTTTCGAGGGGCCGCAGTGGGTTGTTTTTCGCAAGCGGGAAATAAGGTAGTGTGGCAATTTCTTTCTGCGTGTGAAACAAATGTTCTTCGAACGATACATTTTAATTGTGGAGTTCAGGTGCTAAGAAGGAAATTGGATGAACTGTTAATACAGCGAAACAGGTAAATTTGTTTCTTTTGTCTTAATTTTATTGTTTTAATTAAAGTCTAAATACTACCCCTTCACTTTTTGCTTCGACGAGCTGTTTCGTTCTCTCAGTCAATATGTTAGCGACATGACTGTAACTGGATTTGACTATGTTAGAAAGGCATCGGTTCAATTTTACACTTGGTTAGTCTTAATGGATATACTTTGTATTTATGTAATGTCTTGTAATTCAATATAAATATATATTTTTTTTTTAAATTCAATCAATTATTTTTAAAACGATCAGCTCAGTCGTAAACATGTTTATTAATACACTGTTGATTTGATGTTTCTCATTTGTTGAGACGAGAGATCACATACGTACAGTAGCGCTACTGTTATAGTGGTGCTTCTGAAAACACAGCGAAGGTGAACGGTGCGAATGAAACCGCACTTAGTGTGTGTATGATGAGTGTTGCGTGGAGAGGATGTCAAGGGGTGCGGGCGAAACCAAGGCGGAATGTGTTGAAATATTTGTAATATATGTAAAGGCATATATGATTGAATATGGAAAAAGCTAGCGTGTGGTAATCTTTTACTTACAAAACACGACGTGTCGTGCTATTAACACAGGAAGTTAGTTTCGCTCGGTTTGAGGAGATTTCAAGACAGGTACGTTTAATACAATATGATGAAAACCACTGCGATTTTTATAGGAAAAGTAATTATAGATTTAGTTTCAACCAAATAGAAATGTTGCAATACAATGTCGTACAACGAATGGGGAAAAGTGTGGGATCGTTACTTTTCCGTGTGATTTGGGAGGACAGCTGGGTCATAGTGTTGCCTGACGTAAAACACACGGTTGAACACTCAACCCATGTTTGAACGTAAGAAAGGTATCATTAGCGATAAGGGTGAATGGGGAGGGCAGCAGATAAAAACCACGGTGTAGACAAAGGGCCACTTTTGATTTGAGGAACGTTACAACAACATACTGTGCTTTGCTTTTTACATTTCTGCGTTTTTTTTAAAGATGAATAGAATTATGTATTTTTTATGTTGTTTACGGTATGTTTAGTCATATTTTTATGGTTCACGTGTTTTTAGCCCTCCGTTATGACACTACACCAGAAGGAAAACGGTGACTGTGAATTAGAAATAGCATTACTGCATTTGTTAAATGGGTAGAGGTTCAACGTGGGTTGAGGGGGAGGGGGTAGGCTACAATAGGCATATGAGGAGGGTAAAACATGATAAAGACCAATGATTTGTGTCTTGCTTTGAGTTTTTTGGTCCAGGTTGTTTGGGTTGGGCGGGAGTGGGTGGGGTGGGTTACCTGACTAGCCCATATGCAATAAAGGGAAAGAAGGGTGCTTCCATTTGGCCTACATGGGTATTTCTGTAATTGATATCATCTCACTGAAAATGTTACTTATGTTATCATGACCTATAAACATATACTACATGTTTTATGTGTGAGGGTGACTGCAAAGTAAAAATGGAGCATGCCAGTGCAATCTTGATAGACTGAGCACCATGTCTTTGGAATGGTTACAGTAAGGTCTTTAAATTTCAGTCTATTTGAGCAGAATCAACTTACACCAAGCGACATTTGAAAACCAACTTGCAAATTTGCCTTTTTATCATATAGCAAAACATAAACGACCTTGTGAACTTTTGAAAGAAAGTGGTATTTTATACCATTGCTTTCAATCAATATAATTTACAAATAGTATAGTGAGCCCTCGCACTTTTAAAACTATCCGAAATCGAACAATGACAACAACGTTAAACCCCCCGTACTCGATCACATGTCAACTTATTTAACTCAGGTCCGTGCTTAGCCAGACTAGGTACTGAAGGGGTAGGGGTAGGGGAGAAATAGCTAGGGACTAGATGGGGAATATTGTTTCATAGGTGCGGGGGGGGGGGCATACTGAGATGCGTTAGGACAATTGTAATTTTGAATTTTAGAGGTAAATTCTTTCAGGGGGGCGCCGCCTCCCTGGCCCCTTGTCTACGGGCTTGAATAAACTACGGTACACAGTGAATGGGGTAGATATACCGGTATCTAAAGGAAGACACTCATTGAAAAAATTGAAATTTCATGTGAATCTTTGTTACTTCTGACATTTTTTGTGAAATTTCGGACACCAAAATTACCGTTGATTTTTTTTTTTTTTTTTTTGATTTTTGCGTGTACTTGTCTCACACCTGAAATATTTCTTATATAACTTAATGAAATCACATAAAAAACTATGTTTAAAAAGGCAACTACCAAACAATGTGCTTACCATCTTTGGCACTTGGAACATGCTTTGCCTGGAGTTACAAACACGAATAGGAACAAGCCGACTCTTTAACAGACAAAAGAACCCTTTTTTCAGCTTTGTAGGGAAACTTTGGATAAAAATGAGGGTTAACCTACGGGCACACTTTAAAATATGTTGGGTTCCTATGTCACCTGATAGGAGAGTTAGGTCACGTGACACTAACTGTTGGGTAAAGACACTGCATAGATTAGTCAAAAAGTGACAATGTCGGGTAAAGTGTGCTTATTTTATTTATTAACCTGGATAGGTTATTGGGAAGCATGCGTGCCCAAGAGTAACTTTTCAAAGTGAAATGATTTGCTTGGAACCAAAATTCTTCTCAAACATGTTTCACCTTGTTTAGGGTCTTCAAATTAATTTGTAAAACAGAAAATGAAAAATTTTGACAAGCTATTTGTTAATAAAAAAATAGACGTTGTGATTGTGTTAGTGAGTATAGGTTGTATGAAAGCGACGTATCCTGACAATTGCCCCTTCCCCTGCAAAAATGTATTTTTGCCCCCATGAAAGCTAACTATAACCATGACACGTTCATGTTAGTCAGGTGCGCATGTGTAAACCTTGCACACCAGTGATGACCATCTTCTATCGATTTATTCGGAATAATTATAAATAAACATCTGAAAAATTCGACCGTTTCATTTTGCTTAACAATTAAGATTTGTTGACCGTTCATCCACACCCTCTTATCACCTTGACAACCAATAATAACAATGACTACAGCGACATAAAGCGATTACATGATATCATTAACTTGTTGGACAGAAGAGATTATGCATAATAGATCATTTTATAAGTCAGCTATTTAGTCTACAGTATAACACTTAGATTTGTTACACTGTGGTCTTAAATTGGCATTGGTAATTGCATTGTCCATAATAGCAATCACTGATTTATCTATGCACCAGACAGACGTATAGATTAAATTCAAACAAAGCATTCATCCGAAGAAATTTTTTAAGTGAATAAAAAAATGAGTGAAAAGGATTTCCTTTGTTCAGTTTTCACCATTTTTTAAAGAGGTTGGGTTAAACGTCATACCTTTAGCCAATCACTGACCTTTAAAAATAGACTCCTCTACCAGTCGTTCCTTCTATAGTTACGCCCTGATTGGGATCAACTCGACCTGTCAAGCCCACCAATAAGCTTTACATGTGTGACCATACAGCTTAGTCACTTAAATTTTGGTCTTGAGTTTGGCCTTTAAGGGCAGTTTTAGTTAACGCATGGGATCGGAATTACCCCATGCCACTTTGAACAACCAATTGATTTTTCTCATTACTTTTTGTACAAAATTAAGCAGATTTTACCACAGAATTTAGCCAAAGTTGTTCTACAGCAATAAGTACCAGCTATCAAAAATATCAAAACACTATGTGTGGACTGCTGTCTATAAAATCTGGCATGCTTCAAAGTTATTGTTATTCAGATTTTTGTTGTTAAAAATAGCACTGAAAATGGTACAATTGCATTTCTACTATTCGAGTGGCCTTGACGCCGTACCAACGCATGTGCAGTTAGACGGTGTCACTAGTTACACCGTAAAAGTAGTGTTATGGACTGTGGATTGTTGATATATTATTCATATTTTAGCATGTAGATGGTCATGTAGGGTAGGTGATCCCTATTGTTTTAAGTGGAGATAGAATGTCATTTCGGGCAAAGATGTTATAAGCATATAAACCAAACTCCTATACCTACACTGTTACGGAAATTGACTCCCCATGCAGACGAAATATCGGGGCTGAAGTGTGGATTTGATATGCGCACCGTTCTAATCGGCGATCTGCGTACAAAACTAAAACCGCATCAAAGATAACTCCATTGTTTTAAGAGGTTGGTGTACGTGCACTTTTACAACGCGTTCTGTACGAGCAGTATACATTTTTCTGTGTATTATCCGCCGGGACACTTAACGCATACTCCTGCGTGCATGGAGAACGAACGCCCTAGTTGCTTTCCCGTTGTGAGAGCGTGAGAAATTAAACGCGCATGTAAAAGTGCGTAACTAGAAGATACTATAGAAACTGGCCTATGAAGTTCAAACCAGTCATTGTGCGTTCATATTCAAGTGTGCTATGTGTAATACCACGACGAAGAGATAAACGTCTTCTTGAAAGTGGAATTTACAGAGCATTGATACTTCTTAGGTTTACAATGTTCCAAAAAAGTAAGTATTAATGCTTTTGTAAGACATCGATTTGTCTGCTTGTTGTTCTCATCAGCATTTCCGCCCCGATATTTTGGCCTCCATAAGGAGTCACCGCGCCATTTTAAGTTTGGAATCTATGCTTATAACATCTTTGGTTTTGGGTCACAAGATTTCAAAAGGTCAAAACCTTATTAACATGATATCTCAAGTAGGATAACTGTGAGGGATATCATGGTTGTCATGTGGGTGATTTATATTTGTTAATATATCCATATGGCAAGGATTCACTAAGCCTTTCGGTTTCCTGTTCGAGTCTTTACGTACCAACGCATGTGTTTTAGACATCACCATTTACACCGCAAAAGTAGTGTTATAGGTGTCCAGTCCCGGCAACCACGCGAGTAGTATACACGAGTGAATAAGCGGTACGCTTTTCATATTTTATGACAGAATGCACCTTATTTCTGGTTATTGAGATATATTTCATAGTCGGCATTAGTAACGCCCAAACTGTAAAAGAATAAACTTTGAGTCCAACTTAGTCCTCCATATTGCAGAAAAAATCTTGATAAGATATGAGACCGAGGCATACCCGCACACTCGGCTCTCTTTCAGTACCACGCAGATTACTAGTCTTTTCGATGGGTGGAGTCTTCATGAACCGATACCGAATATATGTCATATCCGCCTCTAAGCGGCTTGCCAGTGTACCAGCAGAAACACAACACGCAGTCAACGTTAGGCCTACCTTGTTACGTTATTGTTCCCAGGAGGTAGCAATGAGTGGTTGTACAACGGGTACGGTGTATGTCGTAGAGTGTGCAAACACAGACGGTCGCTGTTAAGCTTTGTTTGCACTGAAAGAACGTGAAATGAAAAAAAAAATAATAATTAGGGCAGATGCTCCGCTATACATTTTATTGTAGATTGAACGCTAAAGAAGATACATTTTGTATTCCTTGGAGAATTTAGAGTAGGCCTATATACAGAGAATAAAAGGGAAATGAAGGGGGGGGGGGTGTTAGTGAACACACACACACACACATATATATATATATATATATATATAAGTAAATCTAGTATAGTTTCGCCATGAGTGACAGGTGAAGGAGAGGGGCGGGTTAGGGGAGATACACGTATCTCTCAGAGGCGATTTAGAATGGGGCCAAGTAGGACATGGCCTAGGATCCCTTCTAAAAGGTTTAATATGACAAACCGTTTTTTGTAACGGTCATCAGTACTTTTTTTGACAAACACATCATGTTTAATAGACTTTATGCCTTGACTTCACGTGACGTCAGTTTGGAGGGTAAACAGTGAAGCATACTGCACTCACGACGTACGTAGACTTCACAGGCGCGCCGTGGTAGACGTACGCGCGTATCCCATAGCTCCCAAGGTTTGAGAGGCAAAATGCGTGTCCACCTCTGATAAGTCGGTTTGTGGACCGCCGGCATGGGGAGGGGTATAAGTGGAGGGACACCCCTCCCCTTTTGAAAATTGTTTGAACTATAGAAGTGTCTGCACGCAAAATGATGGCACTTTTATGGCAAATTAGTCAATACAACTGGTCTGAATTTCCGTGTTGTAAAGCATAGTACTGCAGCTATATCATTCATCGAAAGCTATTGGGTAGACGGTTGGTGCTAGGGATTTTCCAATGTCCTAGTAAATTAGACTATAGCATACTAAGCTACGAAAACACGCAGTTAAATCAGTACGATTTGTCGCGACCGCTCACTTTGCGAATATATGTTACAAAGGGTACATATCAGAGGCGGATCCAGAATTTGGCAGAAGGGGGGGGGGGCAGGTGATAGTGATTCCTATAAAAGACTGAGCCGGGAGGAGTCTAAGAGGTTAGTTAGTTAGATGAGGTTTAACGGCCCAGTTTACAACCAATTGGTTTAAGTCGAGCCGGACACGGCCTTTTTTCCAGTTGTGGCTCACTGGCTTGTTTTCCCTTACTCCATTGCTTATGCGGAGCATCACGCACAACGGCAGAAGGTTCCATTTTTTAAAGTCTTTGGTATGATTCGACCTGGGAATCGAACCCGGGCCTCCCGTGTGAGAGGCGGATACTCTAGCCACTAGACCAACCAAACACGCGGTCTAAGAGGTGGGGGTTCCACCTCAATAGGCGTAAGAAGCTGTTCAAGACTGGGGGCTGAACCTTGTTTACTATCACCGTCCTGGAAGGGGTCTTAGGGGAGGGGTCCCCATCCCCTTTGGAAAATGTTTTGATATTTGAGGGTCCTTGGATGCCATTTGGTGCATCATTTTGGACAAATTTATAGGTAAATTACTGCAAATTTTTGACATTTCCTAGCCCTTTGGAAAATTGTTTGATATTTGAGGGTCCTTAGCTGCAATTTGTTGCGTCACTTTGGACAAATTTTAAGGTAAATTCCTACAAATTTTTGACATTTCTTAGCCCTTTGGAAATTTTTTTGATATTTGAGGGTCTTAGATGCAATTTGGTGCATCATTTTGGACAAGTTTTAAGGTAAATTACTACAAATTTTTGACATTTCTTATAGCAAAAGGGGTGAAGGAATAAGAAGCACTTTTCAGAATACTTTTTCGTCGTAAGTGTATTAACAATCACAATCTATACTGATAACGGCTGCGCGGGAAGCACTTTGTGAATATTTTTGAAAAATGTACAAGCGCACATACGTATTTTCAACCCAGACGTCTACATCATGCTACAAATCAGATTGAAAGGATCCCATACTGATGCTCGGCCCTTAGAAGTTGGCAAAGTACTTCAGTTTTCCAGAAAGTGTTGTGATCAGAATAGTTCCGTTTATTAGCTTATTACCTCAGCTAATAATGGTCATGAAATGGAGTGCAAACCGTGACAAATGCGTGCGAAGGGCTCTGAAATTTTCATTACATAAGATTTCCATAATAAATCCTGCATTTAGTCTCTGAATTGAGACACTTTCAATTCCCCAACAAACCTATCAACCTATATACGGTATGCCAGTCGAAAAGCCAGTCTTTTACCTGGGATTATTGTAAACAGTTTTCAACTTTTTCAACTTTTGTTTCTATTCGAGGATATTGATAATAAGAACAATACTGAGGCAAGGTTAGCGCGCAAAACTTTTGGTAGTTTGCGAAGGATTTGCGAAAATTCTGATATTGTGAGAACCATTTGTGAAAGAAAATGAAAAGGAATAGGGCCTTGTACTGTTTTATGATGATGGAAAATATTCAACATTTTTGGAAGGGGGGCCCCGGCCCCCTGGGTCTCCCTAAATCCGCCCTGCATATTCGATACCTGCTACGAAGTTTACTGATTGTTGCGATAGCAAACAAATATATGCATTGCAGCGCATGCTGCTGAATGTACTATGAGATCGATTCTGTGAATCTGTTTTGGGAGTTATATGCTTCCTAGTTTTTAGGATCCGAAGGCAGGGTTTTGTTTTTTGTGACTCTGCGGAGATTTGAAATGGGGGGTTTTCAAAGAGTTGGGCGGGTCAGCGGGTTTGGGTGTTCAAATGCGGGTCACTTGGAAGGTCTGGTATCCGATCGGTGCACAAATTAGCTGTCTGCATTTGCAATGAAACGCGCTCACCTCCACCGGGGCACACTTTTTGTTCAGTGACATCACATGCATGAGGTCTATATCTGAAAATGGTCTCACGCCATGTGCTAATATTGTTTCATTACATTCAGTCTGCAAATAAGTAACATCATTAAGTACTAAAAAGTCCAGAACATTCCAATTGAACCCGTTAATATGAATTATTAAGGGCACTGCCTATCCAACAGCTTTGGACGGCTCCGCGCACCCTCCCTCACCCTATTCACTCTACCTTATTACCCTTTTCCGATCTGGACTGTAATGATGTTGTTTACACATATTGACATATGATGGTTTGCACTAAACTATTTAGTTTTTTTGGTAGCTAAAATGTTTTTTGGACGGAGGCGATATTTTTGGAAGCAAAAAATTTTTGACACGAAATTTTTAGGGTAAGAACATGTAATCATCTCTGCCAATCAGGCAAAAACATTCGACAATTTTGCTACCAAAAATATCGTGTCAATGGAATGAAATTGGCATTATTTTGCCTTATCAGAAAAAAAAACAAACATATTTTGCTTCTTGAACAAGAAGGGGAGGGGCAGACCGCCGTCCTAAACGCCAAGCACGCCTGGTAGGCTAGAATTATCATGTAAGGTTAAATTTATTTTAGTTTGTAGGCCTCTTATTGAGTACATGCAGTCAAACGGTTTTCTTGTGAAAGTTCTTCTTGTAAAGATTTCTCAGGGTAAGATAGGTTGGTTCGCACATATAAGACCACTAGGCGTTTAGGTTCATTCATGTTTCCATTTTTCAAATTATCTAGCTAAAAGGGAGACAAGTATTCCGTCAAGTATTATACACGAGTTCACCTCAGAATGTTTTTCGTCATGAAAGTTCCTTGACTGATCGATTTTATCCGATACATCTGTGACTTTTATTTATAATGCGCGCTGGATTCGGATTTAATCTCGCACTATATTTCACTTTTATTGAAAAGATAATAATCTCATAATACCTCATAATATGTGATACTATGGGAGTAGTCTAATCATGTTGCAAAGGGAAATATTTCCAACTTGTCTATAAATACCAGTGGCATGCCAGCCTGTTAGTCTGGATACTATCTGTTTGCGTGTATAGTGAGAGTTAATAGCATATATTCCTTTATCGTGCATATTGGGCCTTGATATAAAAGCACTCAATTTTCCTGGTAGGGAATCAATAGCAGGAACCATTACGATGAGTTGCTTTCCACGTCCAAAGTTACAGGTGTCGTTGGTGTTAGAATTGACATCTGAAGTAATCAAGGGTCATCGAATTACAAGAAAAAAATAATGCCTGTCGCGCATTTATCTTCCGTGTAACACAGCAGTTTTGTCACATAGCTCGTCACAGTGTTAACGGCTACATGTACACTGACGGTATGAGAAAGCGGTTTCCGAGCTATTTTTGGCAATTTTGTAAAGTTTTGAAAAGTGTGGAGTAGGCGTAGTGTGGGGATTTGATCGAGCCACAGTCGCCCAGTGTTTCGACTCTACTCTTTCAGATATACTGTAAACATTTCAGAAACCAAAAATACTGAATCTGTTACTTGCTACCAGTGGTGTCACTAGGATTTCAAAAGTGAAGGGGGGGGGGGGTAGGGGCAAAGGTTTTGGAAAAGGGCAAGTAAGAGACTTAGCCATTGACGGGGGAGGGGGCAGTCCACAGTAACACCCCATCGATAATAAGCTCTGTATGATAGTTCAATACATTACCTGCGTATTACAGTTAGAGCCTTCTGTTGAAATAAACTAGCCATAGACTTGCCCCTCGTGTATGTAATTCTCTGCTACTCGTACATACGCACTATCGAGCGGGCAGGCTTCTCGCGGTAAGCCTGCTTGCGCGATAGTGTGCATACGTAGGTTTGAGAGAACCGCCCACCAGATACTTGGGGAAAAGTCTCAGGGCCGTACCCTGGGGAAAATCTCTAGGGGCAGTTTATGACAGTAAGCGGCAGTAGCGTACCTGGGGTGATGGAAGTGGGGGCAGGGATGAAAATATGGTAAATGTACCAAAATTCTGTCAAAGGGTTATCACTTAACAAGTCACCACGCACCCGTGACACCCCCCATCCACCCCAAATCTTGCATTATTTCCCCATAACTTCATAGTTCATGAAACTACAAAATACCAATAACCAGGGGCGTAGTTTTGATTTTGGAAGTGGGGGGGGGGCATCTGGCCTAAAACGTTTCTCTTATCCTGGTGAGGAGTCTAAGAGGAGGAGGGCCAGATGCAAAATGGTGCCAAAT
>WURT03000025.1:1130832-1154332 GCA_009936505.3 Holothuria glaberrima
GGGCAACTCTTGAAGCAACATTTACTCTCTTAAAATGTCCAAGTCAGTGTGCGCATATCCAAAAGCGGGTGTACTGTTTATGCCCTCCCTATCTCCAGTGAGATATTTCGCCCATGCAATTCTGCGAACAGTACATTAATAACAAAATGTTGAAACTTACACTTATTACGTTTACTTTCGAACATGCTAGCATAACTGTCATATCTGTGCTCTTGTAGTTTTGCGGACACGTGATCAGGGCCTAGAGCTACATTACATGAGCAGCCTAAGGAGTTGGTCTTTACATGCAGTGAGACATATTTTCGTTATAAACAAGGGCAGCAAAGAATGACCGCGTCGAACATGTGGACTTACATATATATTACCAACTCAACGTAATGATTTATTAGTATGCTCTTTTGCTTCAAAAGCGGAAACAAGCTACCGTAAACAGGATGATTGCGTTCTGTGAAAATATGTTTAGCTTGTAAAAAAAGTCATTCAGTGTAGAAACGTTCACAAGCACTGCATGGCAGTATTTCCTGGTAAAAATCGCAATCGAATATATACGACTTATTTTGAAACTGCAGACTATAACGGGGAAGTTTTAACTTCAGCTATGTCATCTTCAACCGGACACGGAGGGCTGGAGGGTGTCAGAATGGTTAAGGTAACTTTGGTGATTCAAGACTTACATATCGCTGGGAAAATAAACCTCAAGAAGAAAATGGAATTTTCTATTTTCAACTTTGTGGATTTCCAACAGGCAATCACTTCATAGGGTAGTCTATTGCTTGACAACATTTAAAAAGCAAAGAACAAACAAGGCCACTGCAGAAAGTGGAAAGGAGCTTATAAATGAATCTTCGTTTTTCTAGATTCGACAAACAGATGGACAGACAGGGAGACAAAGAGATAGACAGGCATACCGGTGGACAGACAGACAATCAGACTGACGGACAAACAGACAAAGTAGACCAGTAGCAAAAACGGACCTGGAATAAACATGGAATAAATAGTGGTCACATTTCATGCTTGTAAGGACTGTTAATTTCAGGCGGTCCATTTAAGTGTGAAACGACCTCTTACATCCAGGTGTAAAAAAACGTGAACTTAGATTTATCAACAAAGATGTAAACCATAGTTACATCACTTAATGGGGTTTGTTAGTCGTAAGTGATGGAAAGGATCAGAAGATAACTTAAAACTTTTCCTTAACAAACTATTACCAATTAGTGTTTTGAATTGCGTAACTGACCGCAAGCTCTCATCGTAGAGAGTTGGAGTCCGACGAAGGGTGTAAGTAAACTAACATAAACAACTTTTGACAGTCATGTGACATCTAAAGGTTGTCGGAGAGAAGAATATACAAGAAACTTTCGTCAAATAACACAACCAAGGCGAGGTACATGTCCTACAAAATGATTCAATCAGTTCTAGGGAGTCGTATGGAATTGAGTAGACATCTTGATACTTAGATTTCAGGAAATGCAAAACATACGGGTCTTCAATTCCACTCAAACGATACAGTACATGGAATGTGTAATAACTACTTTTCATACTGTATTTATACTGTAGTATAAAAAGAAATCAAGCGCAAAAATCGTCATTATTGTAATTACCAAGTCTGAGAGCTACACGACATTCTTCTAATGGTTTATATATGGCATCCCCGTTTAGTAAATTGACAATTACTACTGCATACTACGACAGAGAGCTACGCTATAGAGATCTGCTATTAAACTGATCTACATGGGTAAATGAATACAAACAACATACTCTATGTGGTACTAGGTTGATTATTGGTCATAAATATTTAGTGTACACGACTTTTGAGTTTCCTCATATGGTCTGACTATCGCTAAAATAGCCTGACCTGTAAACTATCCATTAAATCTACCCATGTATAGCTTATCATCTACTGATCCGAAGGGGTTAACCTTAACGTTATATATCTATTGACCGACACCAAGGCTCGTCTCAAAAAGAAACTTCTCGATCGAATTTTCAACCTTAACGTGCATTATATCTGACGAAAGAATACCTTGTCACAAATGCAAAACTTTTCATTTATTTAACAATTGGAGGGATGCATTGCTTCTCAAGCCTTGTTATAAGCATAGGCTATGTGTGCAACCATTTAATTGACTGGTAGTCTAGATAAAGTTATGGGATTGTTGATGACGTATGTAAGTGGACCAATCAAGCTGGTAACTTATAGGAACAAAACATTGAATGTAACAAATGAAGCGTGGAAGTTTGTATTGCTTTCAAATATCCTCTTGTGGTCACAGAGATATTTACAGAAATGAATGATCATTATGATTACTTCACTTGTGGTATTTTTATCATACAACGGGTTTATTACTTTCACATGAACTACATCGTCAACATCTATTTTTATTGAACGCGATTTTTCACCTTATAGTCCCCTGTATCATTCTCATTTGTGGCCCCGTCTCTTTGTCCAAACTGGAATTGAATTAAGTCAACATTGTCCAATACCTTGTTTGTCCTCTTAGATGAATGATGGTTATGATTACTAATTACACAAAACACTACAAAGATTAACTATGTGATTAGATTTGCACGTGTCCTCCACCGCAAAATATGCAAGCTAATACTTAAAAACAGCTTTAGACGTTTGACCACGTACCGCGTCATTTTGACCCCAACTACATGCAGGGATGCATGCGTTTTCAAGTCGTGCGGAAGTTTTGAAAGTTCGTAATAAATATTTATAGCTCACCTCGTATCATACTATAGGGGGCCACTGCGCCAGGTGGAATCGTTCAAAATGAAAGTCTACATCCTTGGTTAATACACAGAAAGTTGGACAGGACAGTTTTTTTTTTTATTTTTGTAAGGTTTAAAAATATACTTTTGGTCTTGAAAACAGTTTATTATTACATTTCATTCGTTGAAATTGTGTGTTTTGGTAATTGTTTTAAATAAACATTTGAATACATGCATGTAGATATAGAGGAAGTGAATGAAATGAGGTACTCCATGCTAAATAACCACATTTATAGTCATATGTACTCATCAGTTGCGAATAACCAACAACTAAGCAAAACTTAAATTGTTATCCGTTTTGTCCCATTAAAATGTTTTATAGAAAATGTATCCTTCATTTAGAATCCTGCGATACTATAAAACAGTCCTGCTCTAACTTTCTGAGACGCGGAAAATCAAATTGATAGCTTTTTTAAAATTATCTTCTAGCCACAAAAATTGCCAGATTAAGAATCTGATCCAATTTACTATGATTATGAGATTGCTGTTGATGTAGCTGAAATTTTACGAATGACATATTAATTTCATAAACTTGTAACATACCGAGGAAGGATTTGAAACTATCATGTCAGAAAAGTTCCATATAGCACTGACAAAGTCACCGTGCAAGTCTTGGAGTGAAAACAACAGCTAAGTTACGTTTTAAGTTGAAATCACTATCGCACAGGCGTTGACCTCACGATACTGTTATATGTGTACCGATGAGAGCACAAAACATAACCGTTTTACACCCCAAACTCGTTCTAACAGTGCTTTCAGCTGTGCCCATCTTATGTAGACAGACAACACGGTGGTTTTCTATAGAGTTTCAACACACCCTTATTGTGCACACTGTATTCACCCAAACCCGATTCCAGCGACCACCATTCTTCCTCATTAACATAATTCGCCGTACCTCCGTACTGCCTCATTAAGTACACAGCGCAGAGACATCAGGGTAGCCAACATGGCCCTTGCTTCGTGTTTACTAGGTTACTAAATAAGCCTATAGGTCGCGCCTGTGTAAGAGCAGCACGGGGTGCTATGGTTACTAATTCGCCTACACCGCATCAATCGTAACGGGGACTCCATGGAGGAATCTGATTGGGCGATTTGAGAAGGGCATACGCGGAGTGAACAATTGGCATCGCGTGTAATGATAGCCAAAGATTTTTAATAAAACAGGTTGTTAGGTTTTCGCTGACGAGGGAGAATTTCCACAGAGGATCCGCCTGAAGACTCCTTGTATATTATTTGCGAGAGAGTTGTTGGTTTCGGTAATTTTGCTTCAAAAGCACGAAGTTGCTGAGAAATTCATAAAAGAAATATTGCAAACGAGAGATGAGTTGTGAGAGCGTCTAATGCAATTCTCGATTTACTAAATGAGGATCTGTAGATGGGCTCTGATAATTAGTTTTTTTGAATTATGTATTTTTGAATAGGTGAAGTAGTTGAAGTCTGTTGAGATATATTGACTTTATGCAAGATAAACCCGCTTTATTCAAGATAGAATTTGCTTACTAAGCTTTGCTTGCATTAAATGGACACGTATGTCACTAAGCGAGTACACACGAATCGCTTAACAGCAGGTGAACAAGTTGCACTATACAACTATTTGTACTGTTTGAGCTTTTACATGATATTGAGGCACCAGCGGGTACATGTTTACCTAATCGACCAGCGTATTTCCGAAGTAGAGAAGGTAATGTACAATGGGGGATACAATCTTTTCTCTCTGAAGTCAATTCGTCTGCAGGTTTACACCAGTCAGAGTTTCACGACCTATGCATTAAAAGATCATGTTGAAAAGCCCAGTCTTGTTCGCGCTAAATTTCATTCAATACCCTTTTAAAGAATGAAATATGTTATTGTGTTCTAAAAGAATGGCTTGTATAACTTTCAAAATGATAATATCTGTGTATGCTGCATTACGGCGTGTACAATAGGTCATTTTCATACAGTGTCGTTGAAAGGAACAAGGTATACACCACTCTGAATGGTTTCTTTTCAAGTTAACAATCAAATTCCTTTGTAGAGTATTTCATTGCTGTTACATTTTGTCAACTGTGTACAGTATAAACAGCGATACTGAAAATTCTCCCAACTATGGCCATTCAATAACGGAAGCTTGCCGTATTGCTCATTTTAGGCGGAGGCACCCATGTCATAAAAATAGTGCATTTGCTCTCAGCACGAACTATGGTAGGCCTATCATTAATCGAAATCAGTTAGGATATAAAGTCATTCGATACCAACAATGACAACCAACAGTTTTATTATGTGAACCTTAGTTCCGAAATGTAGTTTTTGTTTCATAAACGGTACACCTGAATCCGATACGAATTAACTGTATGGAAAACAATATTCCAAATCAAGTTTTGGTAGAAAGACTCCTTTCAAGGTGTGCAAAAAGTAAAATTGCAAACAGATTTACTGTGAAAAGTATCTCTGTCATTCTCTTCGAAGGGGCCCATGCTGAAATCTTAGAGGTTAAGAACCTTTTTCTTGTACTCATTGTACAGGTTATTTTTCAGCGGTCATAATCAAGTAATAAAATTGCTTCTCTCCATCGCCATACATCTGGAGGATAAAGTGAGAGTATCCGGAATCATTACCTTCAACTTTGTTCAAGCCCTCAGCGGCAAACCCACCCTGGTCTGCAGCAGCGGCTAAAAAATTGATCATTTTGAAAACAATCAGACGGTCTGCAGTAGATTGACACATTACTCCCTTGTGTCGAAGCCAACGAGAGGCCCCCGTGTCTCATCGAGAACCTCTCGGATCTGGCTGTTAAAATAACGTCAATTTGTCTGCGAGTGAAACTGCCACGGGCTTTGTCACTAAGTAGGTAAACAAAGCTGTACACCAAAGCGAATGTAACGATCCTGCAATGTACTTTCAAAAAGTCAATAAACAAATTTACAAAAAAAAAAAAAAAAAAAAAGCAAAACGTTTTCTCTCTTTTCGTCGGAGATTCTGATGTAGCTGGACTGTATCTATCCGTAAAATTCAATGAAGCGAGAGCGGTAAGGTTGTCGGATGGAGAAAAAGTGGAATTATTCGTGTATGAGAAATATTACGATGACATTTCATAGCATAAAACATACGGAAGCCCACAAAAGTGAGCCAAAATGTAAATGAGTTGTGAGGCAGAACACTTTGATAATGTTTTTGCATTATATAATGTCAAACTAAAATAAAAAATAAAATAAAAAATGATTTATAGCATTATTCCTAAAACTCAAAGTCATTTAAATACATTTCCATTAGACTGCAATAGGAACTTAAATTCATCTTTTTTTATCGTCAAAAAATGGTCAGTAAAGCTATTCATCAACAGATTTCCAAAAGGGGAAATGTGAGTGACACACCATACATAACGGGGCAGTCGTGTAAAAGCGGAAAACATTTTATATTTATGCATCAAGACCTGAGATTAACGTCATTCCAAAGTTTCCCTGTCGCTCCTCAGTTGGTGTCAATGATTTGAAATCTGGCTCGATATTTCGCAGCTTGGCTGATGGTTGCCATCTGAACGGCGCGAAATCTCACAAACAGGGTAAAACTGCCAAGTCTTATTATTCGTCGCCTTTCTAACTCTAAGACCGATTGTTACCATTTCTGTTTCTCAATTAGCATCCCATGTCCTTGCACGTTCGGCTTGGGTGCCGGTTTATGTCATAGCACACGAGGACGTCCTTCTGTTAACTATTCTGTTAAAAAAAAAAAACTCGATATTTCGCATTCAGAGATTCCAAGTTATCTTGTCAATATGCATCGTCATTTGCTGCAGCGTAGGTATACCCTACTACTCACTATCTGAGCACAGCCAGTGAAGAGAACGGGTACGAGAACGCGTAGATCGTCGTATGGTTGATTTACATAGCGGGGGACAAGCTACGAGCCTTGCTCACCGGGCACGATAGGAATTTGAACTTTCTGGCTATTACCCCTTTGCGTGCCCGATTTCGAAGTCCTTTTATGGCTCTCGCATTCCCAACGTATCTGGAGGCCTTCACACTACCCTAGCCGGTCTGGCAATATTAGAAAGGGGCGAGCATGCGTGTGCGAATTAGGTGTGTTAATTATGATGGGGAGGTAAGCAGGTTCTACAGACTCCTGAGTTTCTTCCTCGGTTTGACCTGCAGAGGCATCCAATTCAAGTGAGAGGCTTAAAGAGGATCATAAGTCTGGCTTCAAAGTGATAAATGGTGGGCCAGCCACTCTGGACAGCGAAAAGAAGATCTGACGGTGACGGATGGGAATGATCACTTTTGGGCACCACAATTGTGCCGAACCATATTGTTAGGAATCAATCGAGTTAGGAACGCGGTATATTCTCGTGTACACGGATTTCATAACAAAGTTGCACAGTACACTTTACTTAGCCTCATTTAGAGTTAATAATAGTCGAAATATTTCATCCTTACATTAAGATTTGGAGGTAGACATCTACTTTAGATGGTTTGAATTAGGAAAGAATCAAAGATTTAAGCAACAATTCTTTAATCCCCAATTTTCAACAATACCCTTCGCCAGTTTTAAGTTTCTTTTTCTCATGCATGTAAGATAAATAAAACGTTTCCATTTGAGTAAAATGCACACATATACTAGGTCAGTGTTGCATAACATGGTATGAGTATGCAGTAATTTAAGGCTTAAATGAAAAACAAATGTCTCGGACTATCTTTTATTCTACGTTTGGGGTTGTGTAGGTATTGACCTGATTCATAAAAACGTGACTCTGTTTCTCTTATTTTTATTGTTTATAAGCTTTTATCAATCTGACATCATTCCTGTTTTTCTGGATGAGTGGAGCACGCGCTCTAAAGATACACCGCTCATCAATGTTGAAAAAAAAAACGAACCCGGTCTTGTATTTTTTTCAAAATGATATCTTTTCGTTCAGTTTTAAGAGCAAACTTGGCTTGTCTGTTTCAAAAATTTCACACAATCAAAAGAGAAAAGATGTTAGGTTTTGCTTGATGTTGCACGGTTAAAACCCAAATTGAAATTAAAACTATTGAAGCCCCCCCCCCCCCGGCTCAATCGTGTAAGATGCGTTGAAGATATAGCATTTTGGACATCGAATGCACCAAAACTCTCTATCGAAAGATTTTTAGGGACTCTGATATTTAAGGAAAATTTACAGAATAAATGATAAAATGTTGAAGTGATTGTTGCATAAGTTTCTCATTCATGTCCATAGTTTCGAAACTCACCATCTGACTATGAAAACCTGCTGGATTTTTAAAGTTAACTTGTAGTAGTTTTTTATCCTACCTGTTCTTATTCAGACATATTGCTTCAAAAGGTTTCCCCAAAATAGGAGATATTTTGGTAATGAACAAGACGTTTCCGATCACACAAAGGCAATACTTGAACTTCATATTATTTGTATCACATTCCTGCAATTGCGACTAACCATTTTTACATCTTTCCGTAAATGTGTATTCAACATTACCCCGACAGGTCCTTAATCCTACATTACGTTCAATACAGTTCAAAAATGCGACATGATTACTTGCACAAAGCTCTCCGGAGACTAGGTTAACGTCTCTCTCAAAGGACATTTAAACTAGCCCTCTTTTTTCGGTTCGTTTATTTTTGGTCTCTTTGCAGTATCCCCAATCTACCCACAAATGGTTATAAGAGACCGTTACTCTCAGTTATAGTGATTCCCTTGCCATCTTCTGCCCTAATTACAAACTTTCTGGTCGTTTTGAGTTCCCTTTCATCACCCTTTCACGGGTCATAATGCAGACCAGTGTCAGTGAAAGCCCTCACTTAATTACAAGCTTTTCCGTTTTCCCTTTTATTTTTTAATTTAAACATTTCATACCAACGACTCTCACATTATGAATCTTACAATGCATATCGTCTGTAAGGGGACCCTTAATCTAGTACTAAATGAAAAAAGGCTCTTATATGATTCATGAGATGACTAAATGAATGCTGAAGTCTACTTTATCAAGGGGGTCCTTCAATATATACCTTTCATCGTATACCTACAAGTTGTTCAGCACAATTTCGAACGAAACCGACTCCCAGAATTCTCTCTCAACGAGAGATGGAGAGAGTGTATGTCCCAGTTTTCCCCCTCATTTGATAAGTCGGCAAGTTGTTTACTCCATCAAAGGGAACCTCATCTTTGGAGGATGTCTTGATGTTCGTTAGAGGCCGATCGTTGGCGATCTGACTCGTAATCTAGATCGGTGTCATCGACCCCACGGGGGCATTGAGGGTCCGATTATCAGTACCAGCTGGAAACATCTGCATGTCCGTTTTTCTCTTTTCCTGTAATTTTCATTAGAGAAGTTTGAAGGTGTAGGCCTATATTTACAAAGCATGCATCCTTCGAACTATTGTCAAAACAGAGCTGCCTACTCTTCACCGTTAACATGCATATTCTCCATGATCAAGGTATCTGATTATCTGAAAACAATTACACTTACTTTTAGTTTTACACATTAAGCCCACTGGGAGAACAAAACTGCAAAACATTTTTAATTCTCATTAATGAAATGTGTTGATGGCAAATAATAAAAGTTATCCTTATAAGATCAGATGATGTTATTCAGGTTTTACTGCCAGACAACGACAACTCAAACGAACTATTAAGAACAGTACAATAAAGTGGGAAGTACACCCACAGAAATGCACTTCGAAGTTTTAAGTAAAATGAGAACTCCAGAAGTTAAAGTAAATTTAAAAAAAAATACTGTAACAATTACACATATCTTATGCAATTAAATAAACTAACACACAAATAATGTAGAAATTCTCGTTTTGCTGACCAATACAGAACAGAAAATTAAGGCAATTCTACATTAATTATGTGTTAAATTTTAATTAAAATTTCTGGAGTTCTTATCGTAGTTTACTTAACCATAACATTGTAGGAAAGAAAGATAAGGGCAAAGTGAGTGCTTTGACTGTAGTTTGTACGCTAATCGGGAAATCGAGTTAATATTAACATTTTGCAAACCAGCACTGGGCAGGCTGACAGGGTACTAAAAGAAATGAGAGTACATGCTCTCAGTAGAAGTAGGCGGAGCAGAACCATTGTTCCATCTTAAAGAGCCGGACGTGTATTTTTTTCTCCATGATGAATGAGGCCAACTTAGTTAGATGAGGAATTACAGCTCAGTTTCTAACCAATTGGTTTAAGTCGGGTCGGCCACTCCTTTTTTTCCAGTTGTGGCTCACTGGCTTATTTTCCCTACTCCATTGCTTATGCTGAGCACCAATCACAAAGGCAGAAGGTTCCATTTTTAAGGCCAAATACATTTCCTAACGTCGGTTAACCCTAACCTCTTAAAACATTACTTTTCATTATGCATGATTTCCATGGAAATTTCTGAACGTTGGCCTCATTCGTCATGGAAAAAACTACGCGAGCCAGATCTGTAGACAGATGGACATAGGGCAGTAGGGCAATTGAGTCCATCTTGCAAAGTACTTTACGGGTACAGTGTTGTCCGGATAAATGTTATCATGGGCATTTGTATACAGTACCTTACTGTTGACTAAATTTTAAAGTTGAGCTGACAAGAAACAGTGTTTGACTTCGTGATAAGTCTAAGTTCTCTTGCCTTCTAACTTACTCCTACAATTTATTTCAAACATGGAATTTCCATTGTCTAGCAACAGAAATTAATCAAAATTTTCATCATATCGAAAAGAATCATACTGTGTTCCAAACCTCATCACAGGAGAAAGTGTAATAGTCATTGGGCGCTCAACCAAAGGAAGCAGTGAATCCTACTTCAGTTCTGTGACGTCATATGCAAAAGGTCTATTGGAAAGGTCATTTCAGTGAGAGGAAAGTATTTTATTATGCCAAAGAAGGGGCAAAAAACAAAAAACCAAAAACAAAACAAAACAGCAATAAATTGATAGAAGGGTGCAGTCTAGGAAAAGAAAGTCCTTACCATGCTTCAAGGTTTCTATGATTGCAAAATCTCAACAGTTAAATCGTTTTGGTTCAAATCCTCGCACAGGTGTACGTGCGATACTTAATTCTGGATATTGATACCTACTCCAACCGTTTTCACTTTCTGCTTACAATTAAAGTTAATGCGCCAAAAGTTTTTCGTTTATAGTTTCATGTGACGAATAGCATAGGGAGGTATACGCTGCCACGCGCCTTATATACTGTAGGTCGATTCCATTGACATACACACTAACATGTACCCGTTATTATAGCCTGTAGAGTGTGTTAAAGGAATGTGCTACCCGTGGCATGTGTCGGGTACCTCAATTCATATTCTAAACCCCCTGCTTCTTCCATGTCTGCAATTCCAACCCATCACCATTGTAGTTCACGAATGTCTACCACAAATAAAACCCCACGCCAAATAAAACCTGGCTCAGCATTCATATCTGTGCAGATTTTATCAAAGAACGTGCACGTTATACCAATATCGTATACGAAGATATATATAGCGAACATGGAAGCAGAAAATAATGTAACACATAAATGTAAGTGTTATACAACATAGTTATGCTAAATTCGTGTGAATGTTCCCTCCTTAAAAGTAGATCTAGGTGTTGTTTTGAAGCTACTTTCATCTTGACATAGGTATCTAGTTGTCTCGAGGGCAAGTTACAACCAAAATTTCGACCATGTCATCACCAAAGCATAAATTTCAATCATTCCAACTGTTGAAAGAGTCTGTACTACGGTCTGTTTGTTATTCTCTCAACTAGCTCTCGCAGCTATTGGCGTAAGCTAACGACTAAGTTGAGCTCAATGAACAGTCGTCGCAGGCCCCGACTCAAATGTTATTTGTCCGTGAATTGTCTTGGCGAAAAATATCAACTTATGAATTCAGATTAGCCCTTTGCTCCCGAACTGAACGAAGAGGCGAGGAAAGATACAGACCTCATGGGCAAACACCTGGAAGTCAACTACATCATCCTCGAAAAGGGGAGTGTGCCATCTACATCCTTCGACATCGCATCTCATTTTCTTGTCAGCGACGATTCAATGATGCATATACTCCCCGGCCCGCCCCATCTACCTCATAACGAACGCATGGAATGCACCCGCTAAGCCAGTTGTCACCTTTGGGCGCCCCAAACCTTCCGACCATATTAGGTGCCTGGAGGCCACGAAAGCTGGATTCCAGGCACCCATCAGTCGCACCTCGCAAATGACTCGTTCTGCGGCCTCGGTCGTATTTTCGTACACCCTCTTTTCCAAGCGCGCGCACGTTTTTAAAGCCGGTTTGCAGTTCTCGATTTGCCAGGAGAGATCTTTGGGGTGTCCGATGGGGACAGAGAATAAATTTGTTTTGTCTGAAACAGCGTATCGGGGCAGAGGAAGGTTGGACAAAATTTTTGAAATGTATAACGAGGGGCTCTACCGAAAGGCGCGTTTCACCGCAATTCGCCGCTTCTTGAGTCACACTAGCGACGTGATTCACTGAAGTTTTGTTACCTGGTTCAAAGAAGAAAGGGGCAATTTTTTTGGTTGTGTACGGCAAACAAAAATTCTTAGACAAAGCGAGTCGCTGTAGTCTGATGTCATTGACGTTTGTATCAGTTAAGGGTTGTAAGGAGAATTTTCAGTTCTAGGAATTGCTTCCTCGTCGAATGTTCGTATAGTCCTATGTTTTAAATATTTAGAAGATGCTATTTGAGGTTTTTATCTTGTGTGCGAGTACCAGCATTGCAAATCCTTTAGATTCTTCAATTTGATATTATAATGATGGCAACGTAAAGACTGATGGTGTTGTCTTCACTGCCATTCGTGAAATCTCCTATAGTACGTAAGCAAATGAGAGGCATGGGTAAGAACAACTGGTTGGAATTAACAATAGGGTTATTAATTATACATAAGTTCCTTGACTACAGTATGTAAAAATGCTTTTCAATTTACAAATATTTGCTCGTAGTTTTATGTTCATCTTTTGTTCCCATCGACTTCTACCGTTCTCTCCACCAATCACAGTTTGTTTACACATGTCGTCAGAACGTTTGTTATTCAATTCTCACTTTTGTTCTCTTTAAACAAAGGGATGTTATTTTGTTTTCATTGACTATTCAGACTTAAGTCGATATATGTTTCGCGTATTAAGCCACATGACCGTCAAGGGATGAGTGTGTAATGTCTTTCCCTTCGAAAGCATGCGCAATGTTATCCGTCACTTAGTTCTATCAGCGTGTAAGAAAAGTAGTCAGCCCTCAATTTTAACGAAAGGGAAATTAATTAATAGTCACCATTATAGTATTGTATGAACCTCTTAAAACGACAAGATGGGAAAATAAAATTGACAAGGTAACACAAAGCAATTGTATACATCCGGCAAGATAATAAAAGCAGACAGCGGGATACAGGTCCTTTGCCAGACAAGACCCATTTATATCACAAGAAACTGAAATTCAAAGGGGAACCTGCAGATAATATTAGAAAACAGGAACAAAATTTCACATCTTATCGCAAAACTTCCTTTTTATGTTCAGATGGAAGAGTTTACCCTCTAACTTGACAAGGAGACAGACACGCACGTTGGTATTAGGTAAACATCAATGTTATGCCTTTGCAATACACTGAGATGTGATATATACTTTTGAATATACTTTTCCGTCTGTTTGAAGTTTTCAAGTACTGCCAAAATCTTTCATATATATATATTTAAAAAGCCAGTTTCCATGCCGCCATGGCTAAGCTGACCCTTTCGTAGTGTACATTTGCCTTGAACAGAATTAAAAGGTACAGAATTCATGAAGGCGCAAGGCTGACCTAAACAATCGAATAACACAAGGTTTGATAGTGTATGGTGTACTTCATAGGAGTGCCGGTGGTAGCCTCCTTGCTTAGCATGTCCATGTTCCGCCCCTTCAGATATGGCTTCCCATTTGCCTATGGCGCACCTGACCAAATTCAGCTGTGGGTTCTGATCAAACAAATGCCTAGCCCCGTATTCTTTTCCCTTTGTGCCTAGGTAGGGCAGTGTTGGGCCTAGGTGGGGGAGGGGAAGGAGGCGGAACGTTCAAACTGATGTACACATAAACGTTTAGCTACACGCGTAACCATGCATATAAGTACACGACCAAAAGCGTTTTTAAAAACGTGTGCCTACTTATGTATCTGTTTATCTATTGTCACCATGTCATGAATGTGAGTAGAAGCGCCACGGAAAACTACTTTTCTGTGATTAAGTAATGAAAAAAGTATCATACTTACAAATATCAACTGACCATTACACGTCAGTTGATCAAATCGTTGGCTCCCACGATCAACGCCACTGGCAGTCAGTAAACGCAGTGTTGGCAGTCAGTTAAGGTAGTGTTTGCAGTCAGTTAAAATAGTCTTAGAAGTAGGTGACGTCAGTGCTTGCAGTCAGTGAAGGCTGTGCTTGCAGTCAGTGAAGACAGTGCTTGCAGTCAGTGAAGGCAGTGCTTACTGTCAGTGAAGGCAGTGCTTGCAGTCAGTGAAGGTAGTGTTGACAGTCAGTGAAGGCAGTGCTTGCAGTCAGTGAAGGTAGTGCTTGCAGTGAGTGAAGGCAGTGCTTGCAGTGAGTGAAGGCAGTGTTTGCAGTGAGTGAAGGCAGGGTTTGCAGTCAGTGAAGGCAATGCCTGCAGTAAAGGCAGTGCTTGCAGTCAGTAAAGGCGGTGCTGGCAGTCAGTGAAGGCAGTGCCTACAGTGAGTGAAGGTAGTGCTCGCAGTCAGTGAAGGTAGTGTTTGCAGTCAGTGAAATAGTGTTGACAGTCAGCGAAGACACGGTTCGCGGTCAGGAAAGGAGTGTTGCAATTAAGTGTTCCGCAAGGTTGACCATCAGTACTGATGAAGAAACGTCAATCAATTCAGACTAGCAACTCTCTGTAATATCACCACTGCATAGTATCATATTACACATAGAGTATACCTTTAATCTTAAAGGGAATAAACAGTCGCCCCAAATTTATTTTGAAACACTAGCTTAATCTTTCCAATCTCCTCATATTTCCCTTTTATGTATCTTAAATGATGTTTCCAAACATAAATATTGAGTAATTAAGGTAAATGAAGGGGTTATTTTACATGAATTTAACATTCGGTAACAAAAATTTTGTCACATGATTGAAGAGAGCCATTCATGAAATAGGATACTGGGGTACACTTATCCAAATTGAGGTGACTGTATTCCCCTTTAAAATGACTTTTGTTATCCCCATTGCAAATTTAGCCATATCACATATTTATCACAGTTTTTCAACAACTCATGGCATTTTTTCTGAGTAGAGGTAAGTCGGTCCGTGACGAAATAGGGAAATGAGTGAGGTATCGAGCTTCTCTTTCTTGAATATCATTAAATGTTAATTGAGTACCCACATTTTACTTCCAAAAACAGTGTACAATAGCCACGGCAACTCATAAACTTTCCTTAAAATGACTTTGTTGAGGTTGAGGGTCCTCTGCAACCACTTTTAAGTGCAGGCTGCGGTCTACATGTTTAATGCGCGAATGATTACTCTGCGAGACGGACAGAAGAAATTGCCAAATGCAAAATTTAATCGCTATAATAAAGCCACTCGAATGCAAAGATTCCTCTTCTGAGAAAGAGGTCTTTTCGGTGTTGGAGAGTCCTGCAGTTCAACATTTTTCAAAAGTTATTACAGAATTGAATTCTATTATACGCTTTGATCAATTCAAAATCCATCGCTCTATAGTTGCACTTTTTCGACAGATAAAGTACAGTAAGGTTGCATTATGGCAGGCCTACATTTCAAAATTTTGCCATCTGGTAAACTTCAAAGCATTTAACATAAACAGAACAAATTGCTCGTATGCAAAGTTTGTTTCACATGCACTCAAACTTCCCATACCCCCAAACTTTTCCACAAAAGCTGGTCATGTACCCGCACGACATATTAACTTCCACAAGTTAGGACACAACCTGTAAACTGTGCACGATACATAAATTAGCTAAAGCAAAGCTCTGTGGTTCCAGTTTTAGAAATGACGCTGTCTTAATTACGCATACTAAGGGTGGGAGGAAATGGTTGTTAGAGGAGGTGTCAATATTATACTTAAATGAAAAGGCGTGGGATCAACCCCGCCGAGCGGACTCTGCTTGCTTAGCTCCTCAGCTTCCCAAACCACCTGACTGAACAAGGAATATGCCGCACAGCCTGCTACGTAGGCATTCAGGACCGGGGTTCCACTGCATATTGCGTGGGGCTTCAGATAAGTAAGCGGTACATTTTCTGCTCTTGAGACTTCCAGTGAGATCGACTGGGGAGAGGGACGGGGGAGGGGGGGTGCAAAACAAGTCGTTTCTAGCTAAAATTTGCTGTTTAGCTGATGATATCTTTACCTAAATAATATGATCTCATTAACGAGTGTGCAAGTATAATTCTTATGCTTCAAGTGGACGCGAACGGGACTAAAGAAAGGCTCGGCAGGAAACTACTTTTCTGTTTCGAACTCTCTAATCAACAGGATATAACGACATCTTTACTGAAAATTTAACTGTTTAGTTTGCCCATTAGTCTGGTTCCGATGTTATACGAGTGTTGCAGTACACTAAAAGGAAGCCCTATACGGTAAGACGACACTTTTTTTAAAGTCATTACAACAAAGGAAAAGAAAGTACCTTTATTGGCTTTGACTGTTGATGGGTTTCTACAGGCTCTCAATGGAACTAAGCTGGACTTAAATTATTTAGTAAAAGGTGCAACGAAAGTAAAAGCCTGTTTAATTATCCAACATACCGCTAGCTCCTGTCCTCTGTCAACAGCCGTTATATGTTGGCACGTAAAAAAGGCTACTTTGCACAATTTACTGATCATCGCGTCGGCTTTGTTTCAGCAGTTCGGCAGGGTTTTACAAAATGTATGTAGACCTATGATGGCAGACCAACAAACTCGGATGCATGCCTTTGCTGATAGTACATGCCGGAAACATATCTGTACCTTAGTCAGTCGCTAAACGCATATCTGAAGCAACAAACTATACCTTACTTGCACCCATTTCCGTCATTTGAAGTGGGAACATTTGGGCCCATTATTATACCTTTAGTTCATCCCCTTCCCCCCCCCCCTCTTCCCGCGTTGTGAGCAAGAACGAATCCCTTGATGCGTGGGGATGTTTATTGACTGATCACTTCACCGTCCTTGATTTGTTTTCTTAGGACGGAAAGTTACTTTCATTCCAATTCCGGGTCCTAAAAAAGTAGGCCTACGTTTAATCATAAAAATATTACGTAAAATGCCTCGATGATTTGAAACAGCTTGTTAGAACATCTGACGGGACATGCTAATCTCAGAATAGGCCTATCAATGGGAAATGTATGCTATAGCTTTTGATTTAACTTGCAAGACAACTCAGCACTGTTTGGTCTGTTTGGGGAAGAAGAGGGTAGAAAAACGGTGTGTAACAACTTAGATCGTATTAGCCAATTGTGAGGCCATATCTAGAAAGAAAAGGGGCTTCAGCTGCCAAAAGAAAGACGGACAAAGTCGGTCGTTTCCGCTCGTGTCACGTGTGTATATGGGGTGAAGACGGGGAAGTCTTAGTGTCGAAGTCAATAATTCGTTCGTTGAGTTATTCGTCTTTTAACGAGAGTTCTCAAAGTGAAGTGCACACTCGCCTCGTTTGCACGCCATTGTTTGCTCGTTGGGGGCTCCCCAGTTACCTGTATGCAATTAAGTGCCTTTAATGAATGACCAGAAGTAGTCGACACGCAATCCTGAGGCTCACTCTGTGCTAGTGTTACCATACTGTGTCATAAACTCGAGGCTTGATCATTTCCTTGTAAATCGAAACAAAATTTATCACCGTGAACCAACCCTTTCGGTCGTTGTGGAGGCTCTCATAGGTTCTGTTTGTCCATGTCTGCAATAGCAGCGGAAATGTGTCGTTTCGCGAAATTTAGTTTGCGGGAAGTGCAAGGCAAGAATATGCCGCAAAGGTCACAAGGAAAGGGGTGGTTCGGGGAAAACAAAGAAACTAGTCAAACTATACTTGCTTCAAGTCCTCATTGTCAAACCTCTACAAACAAAATTTGTGAGTAACACACGTGCAAATTCTAACACGCAAATGCAGAGACACTGGCGAGAATTGAATAAAAAGGGCTCTGCTGAATAGGAGGTAACACAGAACTCATTTGAGGAAGACAGGGCGAAAATAATGAGGAAAAATATGTTCATTAAAACTGAATAAATAATTAGTAAAAAATTCAATAGAAATCTAAAATACACTGAAGTGATTCAGCATCAAATCATTACGTAATCAAAGGAAAAAAGGAAAACAACTTAAAAAAAAAGTTTTGGCAGAATGAGGCAAGGACAAAGGCAGAAAAGGCAGGCAATGACGAATCGAAAACAGATGGTCAAAAGTCAGGTGCTTAACCCCGAAGTGGAACTTTAATAAGTCATGTTCTACTGTGTTACTCATCCAGATCTGAGAAATTGGAACAAATGCACCTAGTCCCATATACTGTTCTGGCTCAAGTGGTAAACTGGATTTGTTAACACATTTTCTTAACCTTCCATCTTAAATCTATTCTGCGCTGAAATCATAGCAGGGATGAACAAAACAGTTTTCATGCCAAAGATTGATATTTTATTGATTTGGGAACAGTTTGCACTAGTTAGTGGAATATAGATAACTAATCACCTAGAGACAGCTTTAAAGGAGTTTTGATGTAATGATAAAACTCGCACTTCACATCCTACACCAGGTTAGTATGCCGGTAGGTTTTATCCATACTTTGATCATTGCTATGAAATGTTGAAACTCTGAACTAAGACGATGCGCAGTGGCAGGGAAGAACTTACGGATTGTTTTACAAAACACTTGTCGCTATGATGGGAGTCGACACTATAATCCGTACATTGTCTCATTATTAACCCGCCGACTAAAACCCATGATGCAATTTCCTCGATGTGACTGCGACTAGTATTTATCATTACCCTGTTAACTACACTGCGTGTGCTTGTATTTTATATTTGTGTAGAGACTTGTGCTAAAAGGCTGCTAGAGTTTATTTTGGGAATAAAAAACTCTTCTTAATGGGCTGATTGAAATATCCTTCGGGAAACCTCAGGCCAGCACTGCGTGACGGATATGGCGCTATCATTTATCTCAAGTTGTATGCTATAACAACACATCTTCATCAAGAAGATGTAATTGGTATAGGCCTTATAATCTCCAAACGTCTGCAATAAAGAACCCTATGTGGCACCCCTCACTAAGCTATACCGCAACGCGTCATCACCGCAAAAGGACTCATTTGAAACCAGGGATCGGAAGCTGGTTCTTTCAGGCAGGAAATTAAGAGGGTATGATGGGGATATACAGGACGGCACTGAGGTCACGTTAGGGGTGAATCGATGTATAAGTTAGGGCACTAACAACTTCCCTTTAAAAGCTTGTCTTCCCTTTAAAAGCTTGTCTTCAGGACACATCGAACCGCTGAGGAGCCATTGCGAATGGGTTAGCTTTTATCGTCTCATATCCGTGGATAGATTCCTACAGGCAAGAAACTTCTTATTCTTAATCTCGATCAAAGGGTAAGTTCAATCAAAATAGAAAGTAAGAATGATATTTAAGGATCGGTATAGGTTTCAATAAAACTGTGATATGATTTAACAAGACTTTAGGGCAGTGAATCGGTAAATGTGAAGCGGCATTCTATAAGGCAAATGACGACAAGATATAACATTTATGTATGCGGTTCCTGGTAAAGTTATACTTGTGTGACGATTTAAGCTTGTTGACCAAAGTACTTGAATTTTTCATTCTACACGTCCTCTTCCTTGTATAGCACGGTTTACTCGCAAACTATTACGTACATGTACGAATATCAACGTTTAGTTGCAGTGCGATACACAGAAGGCGGGCGTCAGAGTACGTACTGATCTCACTACCCATTCTTCAAGTTTTATTACCAGCTTGCAAGGATCGATCACGTACACTACACCGGCATTGACCCACGCAGGGCTGTGGTCAAAGAAGGCCAAGGGGGGGGGGGAGGTGCTCCTGAGAAAAAAAAAATCGAAAAAAGTGCTGTTACCTTAAATCGCATCTTAGCAGATCTCACCGACAGGCTGGAAAATATCGCACCCCTTGATAGCTGTCTTGTTACTTCAACTCCTTTTATAGCTCAAGTTACAGCCCGGACCTACGCGAACTCTTCCAATGTCATGACCTAAACCTATCTCTGGTTGATGATAAAAGGCGGGGGGGGGGTGGCTTTAGGCGGTAGCCTATGTCTTGCATTCGCAATAGGTTCCGAATCAACGTAGCCTGAAAAGAGCCGACAGGACCATCTGGACTACTCTAAAAAATTGCTCGCAAGTTTGGCCAAGCTGTTTGTACTAGTGTAGTTGTAGCCTACTGAGGAATTCAAAACCGGATTTCTAACGGTCCGATCCAGGTCGCGTTCACAGGTTCGGTTCGGCACAACTGTGGGCAGTGGCGGAGCCTCCATATAGTCAGGGGGCGTCCGTCCCCTGAGGGACTCAAATCGCCAGTCCTTTTAAGGTTTTTACCGTATTGAGGCATGGGGTATCTATACCTACTACAAAGCGCCCCTACAGGCCTTAGCTCCGTCACTTGCTGTGGGGGATGTGAATGATGTCAGTGCAAGGGTACTCCACCCTCCCCGCCTTTAAGAAAGTGGCTAATAATTACGACGCATTCGTCTTTTGTCCGATAACAACAGGGTTACACCAGTCCTTACGAAGAACTTTTGGAGAGTTGCAAGCCCTGTGTGTGGTGGTGTGGAGCACTACGACGGAGGCACAAAGTGATGAAAGGGTACAGATTTTCCTAACATATTGTGCCTCCGTCACCCTCGGAGGGCCTAACAAAACAAAGAAACCTGACCCGTCGTGTCGCAACTGGAGAGATACATTGCTTCCACTTTCAACCAAACTGATTGAAACATGGGACCTCAATTTTAAGGGAAATTTGGTGGTTTGAGTAATATTTTTTAACTCAAGGAGTCTTTACAATTTACGGAAATTGATGTGAATGTACAGAAAATTTTCATGCATGGAGGGTTAGAAACTGTAACTGTGACCGGCCTCCAACAAGACTTAAGGAGTAATTAGGACTAAGCCCAGATTTAAGTGAACTTCATTTAACTAGGCCACGGTTACAATGAAATCACATTAGGTTGATTTAAAGTGGAAATGCAGTCACCCCAATTCGAATTGGGTATGCCTACCCTGGTATTCTATTTCATGAATGGCTCGTTTAATCATGTGACAAAATTTCGTAACTACCTTCAGAAATAACTATCTACTGTTTACATGTGGAATAATGTTAAATCTTTGAAAGGGAAATAAGAGTAGATTTTTTATATTAAGGCCCCTACAAATGTTTCAAAATAAATGGAAGTAGGGGAAGGGGGAGGGGGTGGAATTGCTTATTCCCTACAAAATTTGAGGTCCTGTAAAAAAATAAGGTGTACGTTAAACCTTTTGTAGAAGTACTGGTGGCTGTGTGATCAAACGTTGAACGATTGGTCAATCGCCCTGCTTTCGAAACAATGCGCTTCAAAGTTAGCGCCTGTAAATTTCTCGATCGGCCATTCGGTCTCCCTGTCTGATGTGTCTCCGTGTTATGGGAAAACGGTTAAATATTCGAAACTGGTGTGGATTTTATCATGCTAATCATCTCAAGTAACTGACCATCTCCAAGACATGAGAAAAACGACGTATGCGCTGCGAACTAGCTTTGCGTTCCAATCTCATTAACTAATAGGCTAAGTTAGGCCTAGGCCTAGGTAGCTAACATTAGGCAAATAGCCTAAAACTTAAGTGCAGGGCTTTGTTAGATTTTTGGATTGGTTGAAGTTTTGAGTCTGGATAGTAGGGCATCTTATGGGGCTTTAGCTCTCCTTTGCCCTTTAACATGTTATGTTTTACGCATTGGGTAGAGTACCTCCACCACATTCCTGAAAATCACAGTCCTAAGACTCCAGTTGGCTATGCGAGTTGAGCCTAAAACTAATGCTTGTGATGGAGTCTGTATTATAATAGGTCTATGGTGTTGAGTTGTCCCACCGGGAGTTGACATGCAGTACAATATTAACAAGTGGCTCTCACTGGCTTCCACCCAAAGGGGTTATGTACTGCTCTGCCCAGCCTGCAAGGAAAAGTTTCAGACTTAGGCTAGACTGTTCACCTTTCACGTGACAGAGCACCAAAGATGTTAGGCGTAGTCTATGCTACTGTCTTAAATTTCAACCATAGCCAATTTGATTGGTTTAACCTTGCTATAGGCCTACTGTAGCCACAAAGGTGACCAGACATCTCTGATTTTCTGGAAGTCCTTGAGTCCAGTGTTCCGTCCCTGAGAAACAAGTGTCCCGAAAAATGTCCCCAGCTTAAACAAGTGTCCTTGAAATTTCCCAAGATATTCATTATGTTTTAAAAAATAGTATTTTGTTGATTGTGTGGCCTCCTGTGTACCTTTCAGACGGGAGCTGAATGGCCTTCTGTTATAGGCCTACGGTAGGCTGGTAGGCTATGTCAACGCCGTTGAGATATATATCATACATCCAAGTACAACGTAAGTAGGCTAACAACAGGTGGGCTTAGGCCTGCCTGCAACCACAGAGACAAGAGCACACATTTATTGCCAATTGCATGCTAACAATGTATAATTTCCTTACACAGTGTCTGGTCTACTAGCATCCCTGATTTACCCCCAAAATATGGTCAGCTTATCCTACACCCTACGAGTTCAGTAAAGAGGTTAGGGCCAGGTGTTAGGGTAGGGTCATGGTTAGGGGTAGGGTCTAGATTCTAAAGCTTTTTTTTCATGTGCAGGATGGAAAAGGAAGTTCAAAAAGTGCACATGGATTATAGAGGGAACACCAAATCACAGATGGTGAATATGTGCAGAAGTTTTTGTACTTCCAGTTTCTGTGTGGTGAATATACAGAAGAGTCAGTCTATATATAGGCCAACTGCAGCTTAAGCATGAACAGATCTAATGTTATATTTTTTCATTCTACACGTACAAGGAGTGCGTTGTACATTGGCATAGCCAGAGGGGGGGCAGGCCCCCCAAATGGAATTTTAAAACATATTTTTTGTAATTTTTGGAATGGAACAAAAAAATTGACTTCAAATGATGCTAAATGTTGTACCAGATTGCATCTGAAGGTACTGAAATATTCAAAATTTTCTCAAAGGGGAGGAGGATACCCCCTCCCCTTAGACCGCTCCCTCAGGCCTAGAATCAGGCCCTGCAGTTAGCCCCCTCCAAACAAAAATTTTGGCTATGCTAGTCGCGTTGTAAACGTTAAGTTTTTCACCGGATATGAAAACAGCCAAAGACATTGTGTGGACTGAAAATCGGCCAATTCTGTTTTTGCAAGGAACCCTGTGCAGGCCAAAGTTTTCGGTCTGGAGTATCCATAAAAACAGAAACAGAGCAATATTTCTGTAAAATAAAAACATCTGCCACATAAAGTTACAAGTCTGCATACATGTGTAAATTGTTGGCAACTAAGGTGTTGGAACATTGGAACACAGAGGTGTAACCTTGATTTAGTGAGAAAAAATGCAATACACAAGTGAATATCAGGAAGTTATCAAGTGATGGTGAGTTCCAGCATACGGCTGTGAGTTGGTACTGTTAGTAATGCTCCTCTCAGTAATACATAGTTCATTGCCTCTTGCCTGTCACCTACTCATCTTTCAGTTATTAAAACAAAGTTTCATGATTGATTTTTGATGCAACTGAAATGTTCTTGGCTCAGACATCTGTGGCAGTTCTTTGTTTTTACAGTGG
>WURT03000025.1:1187432-1198165 GCA_009936505.3 Holothuria glaberrima
AGGGTGAAACAACTAGAGCAGCAGTGCTGCATTCACTCAACCCTTTTGATGTTATGATCTGTCCAGTTTTAAAATAACATGGTCCATACATGGTACGTACACAACCTCATGTTGGGCTGGCTAGCATGTGTAACATTGTTGACATATCAATTAAATTTTGCAGCTGGACCATGTCAGAGATAAATCTTAGCTAGTTCAACCAATCAGAAAATTGGAAAAAAATATTAAGTGATAGGCAGCACATGGTATTTGGTGATGACATATCATCTTTGACATCTAATGAATCTTGTGATTTTTCAACTGAGGAAACTGGGGAGATAAGTTTCCCAACAGTACTGCCGCTAGTCATTCAAGTCTGCCATGTAACATTGTATAAAATGAAGGAAGAGGAAGTGTTTGAACATTATATAATACTCTGAATGAAAAAGAAATTGGCATTCACCAAATAAATCTCAATTTCAAGATAAAACCAGCAAGTACTCACATAGAATCATTCATAGCAAAAAATTCTCTGACATACTCCTTCATTCTGGTGATGTTACGGGCACACTGAAGGTACGAGTTGTTGAACTCTGTTTGTTCATAGTCAAATTTATAGATGTCTTCTGGACCAACATGTTTTTTACCAACGATTCCTCATGGAAAGAAATGATGCAATCAAAAGAGCATAAAAAATACTAATTTTTTCTGAAATTCTTGTGTTAGAAAAATTTAATTGTTCAAAATCTTAAGGGGTCAGCCTGGCTAATGAGGATAACAACTGCAAATCATCTTACCACTTTGTTAGCTGTCCAGTAAACCATTCTTATCCCATTTCCAATATTTTAATTACTTCTTTCCAGAGTCAATGACACTGAAGCATATTCAGTTTTAACCAAACAATATCATGATTCATCTAATTATGCAAAGTCAGTCTAGAGTACTTTCTCCATCTAACCTAATTCTCAAATGCACAAAACCAGGTTATGTTTTTTACCAGAGTGTGACATAGCCAATGAGAGATGGGGGTGCAAAAGTTTTCAGTTCCTCTTTCTTCCTCTAATTGATAATACAGGGGCAAAGCTTGAACTGAAAACAGACAGTACCTCCCCTGAAGATGACTAATTTATGCCCACTAACAGATGTAATACTGATGAGAACCTTTACTTGATCAATGCCAGCATGGAGGGCAAGGCCCTCGTTTGCTACCCTTCTTGCGATACTGTACTTACAAAGGTTTCACCTTTTGACCTCATGCAACCTCAAATGACCTTTGAACTCCACTGAAAAAATAGGAATGATCTATACTTTAAGGGTTATCCACATGGCAAGTATGAGATTCCTCACAGTTACCCCTCTTAAGATATAGTGTTTAAGAGCAGTTTGCAAGGTTTTGACGTTTGACCTTTCGTGACCCCAAATGACCTTTGACCTTCACCACAAATAATAGGGTTCATCTACTACATATGAGACATCCACATGCCAATTATGAGAGATTCCTCACTGTTACTCTTCTTGACATATCCTGTAAACTTACAAAGTATTGACCTTTGGACCTCTAGTGACCCCAAATGACCTTTGATCTCCACCACAAACAATGAGAATCATCTACTCCATATGGGGTATTCACTTACCAATGGGTATGATATCCCTTTAAAGGTAATATCATGTTTACAAGCAGTGTTACATACATACACACATGCACACACCACATCACCATGTCATAGATTCCTTTTGCCTTTGGCAAGAAATCAAAAACAGGATGCAGAAGGACATAATTATGCCAAATAATTCATGCAAAAGAACCTTCCAGGATGAAGAGAAGTCACACACCAGTTTTGATTCCATGAGGTTTCAGTATTACAGGAAGAGACTTTACACCATTGAATGCTTGAAAGTGATGGACTCCACCATAGAGCCCATAAATTCCATTCTGATGACTGGGTAACCCTGTCATGATGGCAGATCGGCTGGGTGAACAGCTACTGACGGAGGTGTATCCATGTTTTAATAGCACACTTCTCTTGGCCAGTCTCTCCAAGTTAGGAGTTTTACAAACAGAGTTGTTGTAGATTGAAGTTTCAAAACCGACATCATCTCCTGCAAATGCAAGAAAAGGTTTAATTTCGTGGAAACATTATCCTAGGACTAAATTACTGAAACTATAAACATGGTAACAGGAAGTATCATTCCTATCTATCAGGAGAGGTTTAGACATTCTGTCTGCAAACAAAAGTAAAAATTCAGGCCACACTTCTGAAATTGTGCTGACTGTCATTCATTTCTGCTGCAGGTGTCAACTTTTGCAGACAACATGTTCTCCACATTGAAAAACAACTTTATGTAAAACTGCCAAACAGGTCTTTGGAAACACTGAAATGGTAAAGAAGATACACACCCATGTTACCAGTGGCTCTGCCAGGAGTTAAAAAGTGAGGGGAAAGCAAAAACATTGAGGGAGGGGCAAAAAAAGGTCAATATGTCAGGTCAGAGACCGTAGAGCCAATTTTGGAGTGGGGGCGGCTAATCATGGACACCTCCAAATATGTTCAAGAAAATAAAAGTAGTTTAAGGCAGCAAAAAATGCCACGGCAGAAAAAGTACAGGGAAAAAGCCCCCACAGCCTTCCCTCTCCCATCTCCATGGTCCCTGTGTGCAGTACTCCTGTAAAATATTTCTACCTTTGTACAGGGGAGATATCAAGATCAATTTAGGTTGCCAATGTATATATTCACACCACTGCTATAGCCCCAATTACTGTGACTGCCAACATGAAGACTGAGTAACAAATAAAATAATTACGGTAACTGAATTCCACAAAAGAGCTTTCCCATGTATTTACAAGGTAAAGGTAGGGAGCATTTTATGAAGGTAGACCTACAGTCCACATGGCCTGGCCAGTGTATCTTTCATGGACATGTCCCCCTCTCTCTCCCCCCCACCATTATTTGAGAAATCCCCCATTGACTTTGGTTTTCACACAGTAAACTGTTTGAAAATGGGTTTGGTTGTTTTCTCCCGCCCCTCCCCCCATAATGAGTTTTTTAATGAGAACAAATTGCCTCCCTTGGTATCTTTGATACATGTATGCTTACTGTAAACTTCTACTGCAAACTGTTCTGGATTCTACCACTGCTGTTTACACCGCTTTTGGTATATGGTATTTTAAGGTCATCTATTTGCCTAGTTGCAACTTCTCATAACCTCATACACTTACAGTATGTACACTGTACAACTGAACATTCTAAAGTATCATAACTGAAATGGTTCCAGTATTTAAGACATACAGTGTGATAATGTTTTGTACCTCAGTCACATAATGAGCTCCGTCAACACTGTCACATTGATTCAAACAATTATTCACAGCAGGTTCACTTCCACTTTATCTCTTATGATCTTACCTAAAAAGATATAAACTCAAACAAATTATGGTGGACAGGAAATCATGAAGAATTCCTTGTCACTCTTTGTTCCCACTACTTTTAACTCTGCACCTACATTAGGTGCAAACATATTGCTGTATGTGTCTACTGTAGGAAAATGGGGCAATGTTTCTTAACCAATGGGCTGAGGTCCACTAATGGAATGTGGTTCACCCAGTGTGCAGTGATATGCCGCCCAGTGGGCAGCAAAGCCACCAGAAAAATAAAAAAGTTGAGTTCTTTTTACTATCATTTTTCAGTATGGTAATTTATCTCATCCAAAACATGCAGGATTCAGTTATATATGATGTTTTATATTTTTTGTTGGACCTTGTCTCATATCCATGATCCACTTCCCTACTTACCAGATAATGGTGAAAAATATTCTCTGGGAAGTTTCAGCAATCAAAATTGGGTCTCAAATTACAAAAAGTTGAGAAACTCTGAGGTAAGGGATGTAAAAACCTATTAAGGGAATCTGCAATACTAGGAAGAATACAGTAGCTGACACCTGAGTATTGTCAAAAATTTAATTCAAGGGCTTAAAACTGTCCCATACAGTTAAATTTTCGCAGCCAAATTAAACACAATATATGATATTGTGCCTCCAAGGAGAAGAACATAAGAGTAAATTACTGCCAAAGACCATATTTTGCTGAGTTCACCCATGGAAGTACTACTACCATGGTTCACCTATCTATTGTGCAGTGCATGTATAACATTTCACTCATCCTAAGTTCTCTGCACAAGTCATCATTGACCAGTCAGAGTAGCTTTTAATTGAAGGGCATACTTGGAATTCATGTCAATCAAAGTGAAGTCACCTACTACATACTTTGAGACCTCTCGCTTGGTACACCTCAGTTTGAGGTAGCCTTTCATGAAGTATCTCCCTCCCGCTTCCATAACACATTTGAGGTGATCCGAGTGATACTTTACAATTACGCAGGTTATGTCAGTAAGTACAATATTTACCTATTATAACTAATACATTTTTCTGTGTGCTCCAGCCAGAAGCATATGCCAAAATCACAGCGCACATCCACAGGGAGGCAAAAACATGGGCCATGTCTGCCTCTCAGAGTTAAGGGGAGGACTTCTGTTTGCATCACAATACAGAACCATACAGTTAAGAGTCACGACACTGTGAAAATACAAGAACAATATATGTCATAATAAGCTGCCCTTTTCATCTTACTGCACTAAAATCTGGTCATACACCATTATCATCATATAGCTGATCCCCTAGTGGCCCTCGTCCATCACAGTACTCCAAAGGAGAATGAGAAGTGTCAGGAAGCTTCACTTTGACATGTACTACATTTCCTTGAACAGAGAAAATTACACTTCTAACAAAATCATGATAAAACATACAGTAATACAGTATCCTAGTCTTTGAACAGGACTGGTTGGTGTCTGAGATTAATGGTTCTTCACCAACAACTTTGCCCTCAAACATGCGCATCAGTTAGCTTCTGCTCTGACTGAGAAGGATTTGGGACTTCATTTTGATTCCTCATTGAAGTTTTCTCAACACATTGCTGAAATTGTTAGAAAGGCAAACTGTACACTTGGTCTTATTAGGAGAGCTTTCACTACAGTGGACATGCAGTTATTTACGATCCTGTACAAAAGTTTAATGAGACCTATTTTTGAATACGGCAATGTCATTTGGAACCCACTATTTAGGAAAGAAATCCTCCACTTGGAAAAAGTACAGCGAAGGGCTACTGTACCACTCTTGCATAACATGTAATTAAGGGACATGCCATATGAGGTGAGGTTAGAGTATTTGGATCTTCCCACATTGATTTATAGGCAAGCCAGAGCTGACACCATCCAGACTAACAAAATTTTCAACTGCGTAGGAAAAAATTGATCAGAGTTTAATTATTTCTTTGCACTTAGAGGCACACAGTTATGTCATCACCGCTTTTCTAATAGAGTTATAAATTTGTGGAATACTTTACCTGGGTATGTAAACCAGGCTGGGACTGTTAATTAACTTACTCAAAACCAGAAAGCCAAAAGGCTTTGTGATTCCTTGCCCTTCTTGAGATATTGTGTTTACAAGGTTTTGACCCTTTTGAACTCTGGTGACCTTGAATGACCTTTGACCTCCACCAAAACAATAGGGATTATCTACTCAATATAGCCAACCCACATACCAAGTATGAGATCCCTGGGAGTTACTCTTCTGGAGATATTGTGTTTACAAAATTTTACCCTTCTTGAGATACTGTGTTTATGAGATTTTAACCTTTTGACCTCTGGTGACCCTAACTGACATTTGACGACCTCCACCAAAAACAACAGGGACCATCTACTCAATACGGACAACACACACACCAAGTATGAGGTCCCTCCCAGTTACCCAACTTGAGATCGTGTTTACAAGGTTTTGACCTTTTGACCCCTGGTGGCCTTGAATGACCTTTGACCTCCACCAAAAACAATAGGGATTATTTACTCAATACGGCCAACCCACATAACAAGTATGAGATCCCTGGGAGTTACCCTTCTTGAGATATCGTGTTTACAAGCAAAGCTGTAACATACACACACACACATCACCATCCCATAGATTTCTTTTGCCTTCGGCAAGAATTCAATAAGACTGGATTAGCTTTGGCACTCTTGATTGGGAATACTCCATGGACGGTTAACCAAAAGCTACCCATGGGAGTTCTAGTCTGCTGCTACATAGCACGAGGGGACCTGATTTCCTGCACCATAACATTTAAGTGCCTTCTAACCTTGCAAAAACTGAAGTATTGCCAGGATTTTGTACCTGTGGTTCATGTAATTTATAAAGATATCTTTGAAGTGAATACAGCCTTGTTACTAAGGATCTTGCAGGAAAGTGGGTCACACTGAAATGGTTGGTTGAATTCCAGTCAATAATAATTACGCAGGTAGTTGTCCGCAATTCATTCAAAGCGTTGTGTGATATAGAATTTAATTCCTTCATGTCGCTAGAGGACCCATTAGCCAGAAGTTGTACCTTTTCAGCTCTCTTCACATATCCCCAGAGTTGTTAACTGTACTTAAATCTCTTGAGCAAACAAGCTTCCAAGGCACTATTGACCACAACTCTATTATCAACCAGCATAAAACTACTTGGCTTGCAAGGTGCACTGCAGAGACTATTGTTTGAGATTAAACATGCACCAGCCCACCTTTTCAGTGGAGAGAGCTAAGTGTGAAACAATGACTCATGCTCTAATAAACCAAGTCAAAAACCCGCCCAGACAGCCACAAGGTGGGTTTTTGAGTTTTCAGAAGGTGCAACTTTACAGTAATGGGGAAATCAGCGGCATGTTTGAAAAAAGCTCCAAAATGGATTTTAGCGCTTATACCGTCAGCTTCCAACTTCTCAATTCAAATAAGAAAACCTGTCAGGATTTTTCTTTGAGCTCTACAGGGATGTGCACTACTGACTGCGGTTATTTCAAGCTGTGGTTCAAACGCTTTCAGAGAATAGGGGGAATCTACTATGTTTGACTCATTGTATCCTTGTGGAATTTTATCTGTTCCATTTTGGACGTTTTAAGCATGTCTACAGTTTGCATGCATATTTTCGTGAACCACACGTATGATGCTATACAAAAATATCAAGTGAACAAATTCTGGTGTACTGCCGAAATCCAGTCCCCTTAACATACAAGTCTGATTTTGTCAAAGTTTTTACTTTGACTACAAAACTTCAAGTCGAAGTAATGCCATCACCACAGCAGATGTCGGTGAGGCGTTCAGAAATTTTGTTTTTGAATTGCGTTTTCTTGGCTGTTTTGTAAGCTATGGATCTGAAATTTGGAGAGAATGTGTAACGTTACACACAGATTCTACCACTAAAATTTTGTTATGATTGATGGATATATGAAGTTCCTAGAGCTTGTTTTCAATGTTTGGCCATAAAAACCATCTTCCCCTAGGGATTTTGATATTTGTGCCAGTAAGTTTGCACACCAGTTCATGAGTTGTCCATGCTCATAACTTGTTCAGGAATAATCGATATCATGAGAAATGATGTTTTTAAGGAGCAATTTTGAACTGAAAATTGACCGTTCCGTGTTGGGAGGATTTACTCCTGATTGGAACAAAAAATAAAAAATTAACTGATCTCAGTTGCTTTTACATCTTGTCAGTAATCTTCTCTGTATATTTTGTTCCATTTTATCAACTTATGTGGGAGAAAATCTGAAATAAAATTATCTTCTTTTCCTGCGAAAGAATCGATCCTGCTTAGCACAATCACTTGTTTGGCATTTTGACGCCAAGACCGTGAGGACAATGCCAGCTGAAATCATTTGGCATTAAGTTTTGCTGTATATTTGGCGCACGATTTGGCCAAACAAACAACTCTCCGGCCAATGTACCCACGATAAAAACTGAACGCTGTAGTAATCCATCTGCTTACATAATGCAAAGTTTATACAAAGCTATGCATTGTTTGCAATTTGGCTTGTGCTTGAACAGGGTAATCTGAACCATGTACATCGCGGAGCGGTCTCGGTTTGCTCATCTCTTTGGGGTTTCCCAAATACATGACTGATCAAGGAATATGCCGTACAGCCTGCTCCGTAGGCAATGACAATAGTCGATAATGAAGGAAGAGCATTTGGTTGCTCTGGCCGGTTGTGATTCAATTTCCTTTAGAATAATGTCTTTGCTTGAACTTAAAAGCTCTATCTATTGAGGGGATTTTTACGACATTTGCTTGTAATTGTTCGTTCAGGATATAATTTAAGCAATCAAATCAAGAATTATTAATGATAGATAAACATATTTTTAATAAACTATGGTTATTGACTACTTCCTGAAAAATCACTACCCAAAGGTCAATCCTTCTCTTGTTAAGAAATCAGCTCAAATGAGATGACATTCAGAGGTGTCAATATAGAGGTCAATATTTTTTGGTGCAGGGATAATTTTTGCCCACATTTAGAACTTGGACCAAGTTGCCCCAATAAAACTGCATAATTTATTTTCTTGGCTGTTACATTTGCCTGAATGGATCCACTATTTTTGCCCGAATTGGGAGGGCATATGCCCCCTGCCCCCCCCCCTTGTACCCTTATGATGAAACTGATGGGCTGTAAATGGTTGTTGACAAGTATTGTTTTCGCAGATATATGGGCCTATAACTGGGGGTGGATTGTCCGAGTGAACATTTCTGTGGTGAGAATTTATTGTCTCATCCCGAACGGTCGTCCGTGAATGTCACGAAGCTAAAATTGTCCAGATGTTATTCAATCACCTTCCAGTATGTTTAATATATACCAAAACTTCACTTATGCAGAGACGCAGAGCCAGAAGGGGCTAGCCTTTCCCTGCTATAGTCCCCCATTTCGACACCACACTTTTAAATGGTACCAAAGCTTGTTAACAATATGTAGTGCTTATTTTAATTACCTGATGCCCTGCAGAAATACCATTCATGTGCATAATTTTCAAGTTTTCTTTTCCTTAGACCACATTTCTTCTAGGCTTTACAATTGGCTCACATAGGTTCAAAATTTGCCCTTATGGAGTAAGCCCCCCCCCCCCCATCCCTTTCGTGTTTGAAATCCTGGATGATGGATCCACCTAAGTCGAAGTTTGCACCATTGGTGGTCTAGTTTATATGGCAGTCACCCACAACTCTTGGTTGTTGCTAGGCCTACAGTGGCCGATGGTGAAGTTAAGAAGATTTGGACATAGCCTAGGCCTAACTTAGAGGTCAATAGACATGTGTCCACTGAGGTTCCTAAGGTAGCATATATACTTGTTCCAAGAATGATGATCGTGGTGGGCATTACAAGGTTGTTGCCCCAGGTTATTCTTGTGCCCAAGCTCCTGTAAGTAGGCTATATAGGCCTAGGCCTAGGCTAGATCATAGGCCTAGCCTGAAACCTAGGCTAGGCCTAACTTAGAACATTATAGGCTTAGGCTAGGCCTACTTAGTGTAAGGCCTAGGCTAACCTTATATCCTAGGAATTAGGCCTAAAATCCCCTAGATGAAATAGCGTTAGAATACCTGTGACTTAGAATAGGCAGGGTCAATAGTCGAAGCCTCGAATTCCGAAGGCCTAGACTACATGTCTTTCGTCGTACTACGATAATGATTGACCAGCTTCAGTATTGTGGGGAAATGACTGCGAGTACAGCGAACCCCCTATGCTGTCTCGTCTCCTGGCCTACACTGGTCTGGTCTACTAGTATACTACGCACTGGCATGGCCACATGGATTCTGCGCATCTAATATCTGCAGAGAGAGCGTGCAGGAAAACAAATGGCTGTAGCCAATACACATCATGTGAGCAGTGTAAGACAGAAGAGGAAGTTCCAAAGGACCAAAATACTTTACTGCGTGGAGAATATGGAAATTAATATTATCTTCTAATCAAACAAGGCAAAAGTCTAAAAGGTTCGCATTTTAAGTTCTTATTCTCCGAGTACCCTTTACGATTACTATGGGCTACGGTACACCTAAAGTCACCTGATATATAGTTACTAACACCATGTCACATGCTCGCCTCTTTTTGCTGTGTTTTGCTTCCGGTTACTGTATCTTTACCACAGCTGACTGTTTGTTACTGTTTAATATTATTGATATTCGATCATCACCAGTCAGACTGAAATCGATATCACAATTTAGCGAGCAAGTAAACAAATTTCGGTAACACCCTTTCATGATGTTTGCTTAAATCTACACATCAACACATTTTGAAGAAGCCGTACTGTATGTCGCCAACTTACATTTCTGGCACAGAGGCAGAGCTTTACAGCGAAGAATAGCGTGACTTGGCGGACTCGGAGGCGTAAAAAGTTACACTACAAATATCATGGGGATTCATGCAGTGATATACCAGTGCTTGGTGCTGCTGATGTCGTGCCTGCCCATACTTTCGTATGGTAGAAGCAACCCGAGAAACGTTTTGGTGATCATTGGTAAATATTTATGCCCTATGGAAATTGAGATCGAGAACAAAATTATAACACATGCACTGTGCTTGCTTGGTGTTGGTTTAAGTTGTTTAAATATTAGTGAAGGTGTTTGGGCTAAATTCTGGGCATCTGGGGCCTTGGTCCTCCTTTGCTTAGCTTTACCCTTTTATGTTATGTTATGCAAACTAATCGGTGCAGCCTCCTCACAAACAGTATGGTGGGTAACCAGACTTTTCCATGTAGTGGGGAGGGGGGCTGGGGGCAAAAATGACACTATTTAAGCGAAGGGCCACCATCGATTGGCACGTAGCATACAGGATGCTGGGATAAGCATATCGACAGCATCACATTGCAGGCTACAAACACCTTAAATTTCCTTCGACGTAACATTAACATTAGGAA
>WURT03000025.1:1200685-1214100 GCA_009936505.3 Holothuria glaberrima
CCCCCCCAAAAAAACCCCCCCCCCCCCAAAAAAAAAAAAAAAAAAAAAACAAGAAAAAAAAAAGAAAAAACAAAAAACAAAAACAAAAAAAACGAAAATAGAACTAGAACTGTCTGTGATGACGTGAATTGCCCTTTAAATGTTAACCTAGTTGGGAACTCCAATTAGCACACCCTCCATTGTGCAGATACATAACACGTCATGAACAAAATGGTCACTTGTGTAGAATAAATTTGCTGTTTTGGGATCCTGGTGTTCTCTTACATTCCAGCAAAACTTGAATGATTGCAATGCAATAGGTACTGCAAGTATTAAGCTTGGGCAACTCCTATAGTTTTGAAATTACCTATGACCTCAGGCACACATTGCAAACCTAAATGGAGCAGTGACTATGATGTGTATTCTTTACAGTTGTTTCACAAGTACTGTACCCATGAAGGTTTTAACAACAGAATTTTCTACAGCTGAGGTGTAGAATTACAGTACTTGTCCGAAAGAGGTCAAATGAGGGTAAACTAATGGTCGAGTGAAGAACAATGCTACAAGAACTTCTTTCCATACAACACTTGCTAGAGAGGGCAAATGCAAATCTTTCAGAATCAATTAAGATTTTTGTGCATATTTTTGGACAGTTATGAAAATTTAGCAGTACTGAAGTCACAACCCCATGCAACATGGAGTTGCTTGACTCCAAGCCAGGCATGACTTTGAAGTGGAATCAGGTAACTACCAGCCCCCCTTTCCCCCTTCACCCCACCACCATCCAAAAACCATGGAGTCTAATAGATACATATCACTATTAATTGCAAGAATGGCAAGTACTCATGCCAGCGGCCTGGAGCTTACATTTGCTTTCTAGAAAAACCTTATATACAGCAGTTTCGACTTTGTTATGCCTGGGCCAGTGAGAATGCCTTCGTCAAGGTTACCACAGTTCTTTATAGCACAATTTCCTACTCATGTCATGGAAGGTAATGCTCTTCTACAAACTGAAGGATGTTTTAAGCAGCACATATTTGAAAGAACCAATAAAACAACATGCTTTGGTCTTAAAAAATAGTCATTACAAGTGGTACGATAATACTACTGTAGCAATTAATGTGAACAACTGCTGTTTTGTGGCTTTAATAATTGTGTACTATGATCAATGACCTTCTTTAGGTGTGTATGTGTGTTAAGTATATTCTTTACAGCAGGAAATGTGATCCTAGATCGGAAGTTGCATCTTTACCACTTCGTCTGCTGATTACCTTTACATATGATCTTAAACTTTAGTAACATATCAAATGACAGTTCATTTTGATGAGTAACTACTCATTCAGAAATAAGTTCATCTAAATTTAGCAGCTCTGTGAATTTAATCAAGATTGCAAAATCGTTCAATTTGGGATGCAAATAATAGAATTCAAATTTCAGCTAGGTACCCTTTCTACCTGTGTAGACTTTGTAACATTACATTGAGTACAGCATATTTTCATTCATTCATTCGTTTTTCCACGTTATCAAAATTATACAGACTGAAGTATCAAACAAAAGAATATGTGGACGGAAGTGAACTTAAAACCCTTGTGGGCTTAACAAAGAAGATCACTCCCCTTAAAAAAGAAAGCTTAATTAGAAAAAGCAAAATAACCTGTACCTTATTATACCATCCCATTTACTTCATCCCTTACCATCCCTTCCCTACCCCCTACCGCCCTCCCCCCCGCCGTATGAATGATAAACAATAACATCCTATCGGTTATACTAATAACAGTAAACGTACATTAAGCATAAGAACTTTTCCCTTCAATACAGATGAACGTAATAATTTTGAAGGCATTTTCTGAAAGCAGCAACAGATTGTTTTGCATGACAACCATTCGGTAATGAATTCCACAGAGAAATAGATCTGTACCTAAGACTTAGCTGACTGCGAGATTTACGATACAAAGAATTACAAAGTTTGTCAGCATGGCGTGTGTCGTGGTTATGAATAGAGAGATTACACGCATAGAAAGAGGAAAATGAGCCAGGAAGTAGATTATTTAGACAACGATAGGTAAAAGTAGCTACATTTAAGGATATGAGATCCTCCAACTTCAGTATATTTAAAGAAGAAAATATTTCATCGGTGCTACTGTGTGGTAATGCACAGGTGATGTTCCTGACGGCTCTTTTCTGAAGGATATACCATTTATTTAAATTTGTCTTGGTTGTACCGGACCAAATTGATGAACAGTAGGAAAGATGGGGCAATACAAGGCTAAGGTAGGCAGATCTCATAATTTTTTGGGGTAGTATGTGCCTTAATTTTGACAAAATTCCAATCCCTTTGGAGATTTGGTTTGAAATATGGGCAACATGATTCCCCCAGGAGAGATGAGCATCAATATGTACACCCAGAAATTCTGTACTATTAACCCTCTCCTGAGGAATGCCATTCATAACAACATTCATGTCAGTAATAAAAGTAGGCCTGCAATAATTGAACAAAATATAGTGAGTCTTTTCCACATTAATAGACAATTTGTTTGAAGCAAACCAATCATAAAACTTTTGCAGCTCATTAAACACTGTTCTTTTCAAACTATTTAAATTGCTTTCAGTGAAAAATATGTTCGTATCATCAGCAAAAAGAACCAAGGAACATTTTTTCGAAATTTTACAAATATCATTCACATACAAAATGAAAAGCAAAGGTCCTAAGATGGAGCCTTGGGGAACACTGCATTTTACAGTAAGTTTGCTTGACCATGTCCCTTTGAAAGTTGTTAACTGCTGCCTATTTGACAAGTAACTAGAAAACCAAGAATGAGCTGGACCTCTTATTCCGTAATGTGTGAGCTTATGTAGTAGAATGTTATGATCAACTGTGTCAAAGGCTTTAGAAAGGTCGAGAAATACCCCAATACAATGTTTACTACTGTCTAAGACACTGCATAGCTTATCAATAGCGTCGGCCAGTGCTAGTTCAGTAGAGTGACCAGGCCTGAAACCATATTGATTATCATGTAGTATACTAAATTTACTTAGAAATGTGTTCAGTCTATTAAACATTAATCTTTCAAGGATTTTTGAAAAGCAAAGCAGGATTGACACAGGCCGATAATTAGAAAGAGTGTTGGCATTTCCCTTTTTAAAAAGTGGGATAACTTTGGCTAGTTTAAGTTTATCTGGAAAAGTTCCAGTACTGAGAGACAAGTTGAAGATGTAACAAAGAGGCCTTAAAATGTAGGGTATAACTTTTTTGACTATATTAGGTCTTAGATTATCGACACTGGCTGCTTTTTGTGGATCTAACGAATCAGTGGTAATTTTTTTCTACCTCATCCAACATTGTTGGAAAAAGAAAAAGAGAGCTAGGATTTGCATCACCATGGTAATCATTGGGAAGTGTAGCAGAGTGAATTTTTGCAGCTAAAGAAGGACCCAAGTTTACGAAATAGTCATTAAAGCTATTGGCGATATCTTGTTTGTCACTGACAGTGTTATCGCCAATTTTGAAAGTATCAGGTAAATTTGCTTTATTATTATTATTTAACAGCTCATTCACAATTTTCCAAGTTCCCTTCAAGCCATTTCTGTTCACCTGAAATTTATCAAAATAATAGCTTTACTGTGCAATTTAGATGACATAATTCGGCTTGTTATGAAATTGGGTATAAATTAATTTATTGGCAGCAATTTCTCAGAAATTGTTTGTAAAGTCTATTCTTCCTCTTTATGGAGGAAATGATCCCTGAAGTGATTCATGACACCAATCAACCTAAAGGCTGCCTGCATTTTGATAACAAAAGGTGTAGAAGATTCAAGAATCTGATAAACCGTTGCATTATCTATGTAAACTCTGCTATAAATTTTTTGCTACAAGAAACAGGCATTGAGACAAATATCTTTTCTTTTGGCCTATGAGTCTATTCCCCCAACCCCACCCCTACTTCCCTCTTCATTCTTCTTTTTTCACCCCAAAACCTGAACATCTTGCCTCACAAATTGTACTCGTACTTACTAAAATTGTGACTACCAGTTCAAAATCACAAGTCCTGCAGAGCCCAGACCAGGCTACCAGAATGGCTATATTGAAAGGTTCTCAGTTTCTGTTTATAGAAGGAAGGCTCAACAGCATGTCTCTTTTTAAACAACAAAAGGTCACTTAGGAAGTACTTCTTGTTAATGGGTTCACACTCTTGAGGTACACGTAGTCCACATTTACAATGTATACCTTGGCAACTTCTTTTAGCCAAAGAGATTAAATTGATATGAGAGTACTGCAGTCTTGTCTTATAAATGCAACTCTACAGTGGTTAGCAATTTGGTAATTAGAGGGGGATGAGGAGCTGTTGTAAGGGCAGAAGCTTAATATATGATAATTAGTGCAGAACACCCCCTCCCCTTTCGATTCTTTTTCAGTCTTCTGCTCTGTGGAATGGGTCATGACACCCTAATTCATGATTTGCACTTATTCATAGAAGTAAAAGATTTTCTCCCTAAAATTTCAGTAACCAACAACTTTCTAGGTCCTTTAAGAAGTAAGACTTTGTAAAGCAAACCATGGAGCTCTTAGTTCACCATTTAACTTTGCCATCCAGGGTGTTATCAGTGAGGTGCAGGTATTATCTACCTAGTATGATGGTGGATATTAAACTGTTTCTCTTTTGTAAAGACAAGTTACTGCCATGATTGTCTGTACTAACTGACCTGTATACATCCAAAGATGAATCACCAAATGTGAAAGAAGTGTCTTCTATTTCAGCTACTCTGCCATTACATGACTGCACAATGGAAAAGTGCACTGACCAAAGTAATTGAAGACTTCTACAGTACAGTCACTATTAGGCTAAAATCACATTAGGCTTCAGTGGGTTACCCAAGTCTATTTCAATCCAAATAACTCGTAGCTGGGACTCGGGAATCAACTCAATTTTCCTTGGAATTGTCACTGCTCTAGAATATTCAGAACTGCCAAACATATGGGCAAAATTCATATTTGGGGTTAAAGTTGCAGTTCTGGCCAATGATAGCCAATTAATCACCTAAGCTGTCAGTGGCCTATGCAGGATTTCTCTCAAGGGGGGGGCATGCAGTCTGTTATGTGGTTGGTGGCCTAGGGGAGGGAGTGGAAAAATTAGGTGTCATTACATCCAATCTAGTGACACATATGCTACCTTTTGAAGCAAAATTTGTGTTGCAAAATTTACGTATTTTAGGAGCTAACTAAAAAAAAAAATTGGCATCAGTGAGGGGGCCCATAGGGGTACACCCCTCCCCTTAGAAAATTTTTGAAAAATTAGGTGTCCTCACATGCAATCTTGCCACATATGCAACCTTTTGAAGTAAAATTTGTGTTACGAAATTACTTATTTTTAGGATCTAAAAAAAATAAAATTGGCATCCACGAGGAGAGGGGGCCATGGCCCAATGGCCCCCTCCCCTGCGTACGCCACTGTAAGCTGCTGAGAAGCCTGCAGAATAGGCCCACTAGTGTATTAATATTGCTAGATTAGTAATGGACAGTTTAAAGGTGTGGTATTGGTGCTGATCAAGCATCAAACATTCTTCACAACTCTGCTAAGCCTAAAAGGTGAAATAACATGCCAGCCCTAACAAGCTATAGTGGAACTAATTTGTCTCACAAACCCTGGCATAATTCATCAATCCTACATTTTTCTCACATGAGTCACTAGACAGAGTTACTTGATAGACTTGGGTATTTCCCTAAAAAACGTGCGGTTTGACGGCTGTCACATGACGTCAGATGGTGGTACCACCTACCATTACTTTTCTTGACATATGTAGGTTCCTGAATCCGTTATGACACCCTTGTAAGTATCCTGACTTCATTCAAAGTTGTGACAAATGAAGCCACACGTATTCAAATCCACAACCAATAGAGTAGCCAATATATACATTTTTTGCAAAACTTGCAAAAAAGGCTACAGCATTCCCTTTTGAGAAATCGAAAAGACAGCAATTGCTGTGTTGACATAAATTGCTGTTAAATGGTTTTATTCTGTGTGCAGGTTAACAGGCTGGGAAGAAAAATCTTGCCACTTTCTTAAAATAGCTTCTCTGCTAAAGATAGCAATCTCTAATTACTGTAAACCAGGATTCCCATACAGAATTACTACTTAGTCTACTTCTCATCTGGGACCCCACAGTAAGTCAAGCTATACGGACGACTACTTTGATTCTTAATGGCTAGCATTATCTATTTTTAGTGACATATGAGGAACTGAAAACATCTAGGAAAAAAGTCCTTTAAAATTCTTGGAGTGAGGGAAATTTCCCTGTAATTGTTCCGAGTGTAAATCCTGCTACTAACCTGTCCAAGTTCACTACATGTAACACTTCCAATGCCCGATCTATGGCCAATTGAAGGTCCTTTGGTGATTCCAGCAAAAAGGATACTGTTCTTGGGTCCATTTCTAGAATCATACCTGCGGGAGAAATTAAAATTAGGCTTGAACAGAAATAGATTTTTGAAGTACAAGCTAATTGTTTCATTAGGTCTGCAGAAAATGAAATTGTGGCCTATGAGACAGGTTTTAAAGACAAGCACTCATCACCCCAAGGTATATTTTTAGTGTGGAGTATCAAACTTCTCAGTTGGTGGCTGCTCTTTGATTGACATCAAAGTTTGAAAATTCAAAAGTGCAGAGTAGCTCACAGCCCATATAAAGCAGAAAGAGTGTTTGGATTACACATTATAGCCTTGTATGCTCACCAGGACATGACCCTAAGCAATAAATGAGGTTTGCCTCTGCACAAGGAGGAGCTTTATACAGTCATGGGAGGAGCTACAAGTTGCTTAGATGGGAGAATTGCAAATGTCTGGGATGACAAGAATTGCCCCTTTACTTCAGAGCATAGAGGGACATTGAACACATAGTAGTTCCTTATCTTTTATGTTTGATTTTCTCTGAAACAATTCTATTTACCTTGTGATTACTGTATATATCCTTAAAGCTGCTTTTACAGCACCCCAAACATGGGAGTAAATTCCCAGGTACAGGGGATGAACATATTCACAATTGATGACTGCATTCAAGTTGACAAAAAACAATCAAACAACACATCTTCAAATATAGTACGGCACTCTGATCGGGCAATGAGTTGTGCATTTCAGTGAAATGTGATAAATAGTGTATTAGTTTGCATAGCAGACAGCACATATTACATGAGAGTAGAGAAGCATTAATGTAAATACACACAGAAGTGTACACAGCAGAAGGTGACCCAGGACAATTAAATTCAGTTCAAGCTGACTGACAGGTCTATGAAGTGAGTTAAACAGATTTTTTTTCAAGAAAAATGAAGGAGGGGCTGGAAGTAAACACAGGAGAATTTTCACAATCTGGGACAAGAAAATTGACCCTTTAAGGGCTCTTTACCCTTTTCCCATTTTCCACTAAACTTTCCAAAGTCTACTGGCATAGTTACTATCCCCCAATGGCCAAAACTAACATCAGATATCTTGCAGATTGACAAACTATGCATTTAATCCCGTTCATGTATGCAGTTCAAAGAACAGGATAATGAAATTACTTCATTGATGATGTGGTGAAGCTAATTCAACCTTCTCTCTGCTAGAGTAGGAAGAAAATGTGCAACAGGTGCAAATTCAGGGCAACTTTCTATATTTTGTGTTATTTTAAGCTTTTGCAAATTTTATGATTTCCTGTCGTCTTAGTGAAAGCTCTCATCACTGATAATATGTGGAGTACATGAACAGGATGTGAGAAGAAAGATAAACCACCCTGGGTGTAAAAAAATTGTTAATCTGAAAAGCTCCCTGGTGAATAATACGAAATTTGGGCAAGTTTGAGAAAACATTGCATACTGGTGTGCATGAAAGAGGTGTAAAACATTACAGAATACTTGGCTAGCTGACTAGTAGGAAGTAAGCATTTTTCTCAGCCCTAGGAAACACAAAGGTTAAGTTTGTTAATTAAATTACAATAAAGTAGACAGACAAGTTCTTTTGAAATACTATAAATAATACTGCCTTTGCAGTGATGCCACTTATGGATAGGATACGATATCATATAAATTAAGTCATTGTGGATAATTTGTAGAGTATGTAAATATCTGTTTAGAATTCCTTTTCTGCTGTGGGGGTCCTCTGCCATGTTAAGGTTGTTGTGTCTTCCTGGTAGAAGGATTTCCTTTCAAAATTGAACTTTTTCATGAAATAAAGAAATCAAAATCACGTATCAAATCAGATCAGACCAGCCAGACGAGACCAGACCAAACCAGACCAGATCAGATCAAATCAGACCAGATCAGACCAGACCAGATCAGATCAGATCAGATCAGATCAAATCAACTCAAATCAGACCAGATCAGATCACACCAGACCAGGTCAGATCACCAAATCAAACACACTGAGTTTCAAATGAAAAATTTTTTGCCTTGCAACTGTTTTATATTGACAAAATACCTGCAAAAGTGTACTTCCACTCAAATGAAGCAATTAGTATCAAATTGCTATCTAATTTAGAAGTTGACAACTTTAGCAAACTGACTTCACACTCACAGTGAGGGACTTTCCCTCATAGACAGGGGATTCCCCCATTTCTCCAAGATAAGTTTAACTTCCTCATGACGAAGGAAGAAAATCACCAATGCTTCCAACTTTTCACAATATCTCCCTCTTTCAAACCGGACCTAAATTATAAGTATTCCTTTACTGATATTCAATACTAGATGTCAACTTTATAGAACAAGAAAATCATTCTGACATTCTGTGTCCAAAGTACTGTACATTAACAATTGCAACCCCACCATTTCATTGCAACCAGTTTTCTCATGTCTTTTACTCACATTATTATTATTTGAGACATGCTCACCTAGGCTCACAACAGGGGCAGGATTTGATGTCTGAAAGTGGGGGGGGGGGGACCCTGATGGACTGCCAAACGGCACCAAAGGAGACTGGTGACTCTGGTCTGGTAACTTTGGTCTGGTGACTCTGGTCTGGTCAGATCTCATTTGATATGTGATTTTGATTTCTTTTACCTGTACCACATAAAAATGTTCAATTCTGAAAGGAAGTCCTTCTTCCAAGACGACTGCACAACCACCTTAACGTGGTAGAGGACTCCCACAGCAGAAAAGGAATTTTAAACAGATATTTCCATACTCTGCAAATTATCCGCAACGGTGTGGGGTCCAAGGGCCCTGGACTACCTGAGGGCCCATGGTGGGGTCCAGGAGAAGAGCCCCAGTGGGGTTCCAGAGAGAGAATTCCCCGGAAGCTCTGAGGTATTATTGACATTGTAGGCATTAAAATGATGCACTTTAGCTTCAGCTTCAAATGATGTACTGTAAGGTTGGCACTGTTATGGCACTTATCAGACAACAAACATCACAAATTACCTTTTTTTATATTCTTTCTCCGTATGACCAACAATCGGTAGGGATCGATAATACAGAGGGCTTGAGGAAGGGAGGGAGAATGGCTTATTTTGAGGGTTTCCTGAGGCTTTGGAAAAATAATTTTAAAAATGGGAGATCTAGAACTCAGAGTGGGTGAAAAAATCGCATGTTTTAGACTTTTTAGCAATATGAGTAATAGGTGAGCTAAGAAAAATATCCTCAAGGAGAGGGTTCTTGCCATCTCCCTTTGATAAGCACCTGTCCCATATTATGGTACTGGGACTGACAATTTCCGTACTGTACCTTACAACTTGCATCTAAACAATCTTCAAAAAGTCGATAAATTTACACAGATCGATAATGATAAAAATTTTGATTTGAAAATTTCCCGGAGAGGGGGAACTCCGCTGCGTACAGCTACGGGATTTGGTGGTTTCAATGATAATGGAAAAGTTTGTGCGAAGCTAATGCAAGCAAGATGTTGTGCAGGAAGTAAGCCTGAATCCCAAAACAATACTTAAAACCAGGTGCACACCAAGCGCGATGAAGAAAACAGCCTTGAGACAGCGTTTGAGACATTTAATTTGTAGCCTATTGTTTTTCTTCAGTTTTAAATGCAATATTGTTCATTACATCAAAAATTTCCTACTTTCACCATGTACCTGTTCTTTTCATAGGGCAGGATATATGAACCTATAACCTTCTCTATGGATCTTCCCTTCATGTTTCATTATTTTAATAATGTTCCTAATTTGTCTTAAATTTAATGGCTTTCGCAGCCATTCTAGACACTTTCTTGAGAAAATCCTGCTTCCCTCAGGTGTAATTTTCCTACCCACAGCAGTACAGCAGTATTAATGAGACATTAATTTATATTTTTAGGCACATGCGAAGCACGCCCAAAAAATAAGCGAGAATTGCGATTCCCTACACATGGGTAGAATTTGGGATTTTGTTTGCAAGGACCATGGTGCATGTATTGATGTACATTAGTACTTTCAGTGATCCTTATTTCAGAGCTTCAAGACACAATAGTGTGGCATGTAGCAGATGTCCATGCTTTGAAAGAAATTTTATGGTGCCAGACAAAATTTCAATTGTATCAGTCAGATCCTTTGGGGTTCGCAGGAAGCGTGCCAAGAAAAATCTTCCTAGTAATACTATGGTATTTGCTGTCCATATTTTCTTTCATTTAACACTGCAAAATGAATCATTATAAACTATTGAAAATTCTCTTATAGTTTCTCTGGCCTCGCTTCCCCTCGTTCGTTTTCCTTATTTTTATAAGCTCTGGAAAAAAATGAGATGGCAAGTGCCCCCGCTTGCCCCCCTCGTAATCCGTAATCCTGCCTATGGCTCATAACATGTAAAAACAAAACAAACAAAAACAAAACAATTATCAATGCACAATGTTGGACCACACCCTGCTCAAATGAAGAGATTTCTCCAAGACAAGTTTAACTTCCTCATGACAAAAGAAGAAAATCACCAATTCATCCAATATGTCGCACATCACAATGCCCCTTCTCTTTCAAACCGGACTTAAGTTAGAAGTATTCCTTTATAAATAAAATACTAAAATTCAATCCAGGATGTCAACATTCTGGGATCAGGAAGTTAATCTGACGTTCTGTGTTGAACTGTGAATTTCGTATTCCATTTTAGAAGTAACAGCAAGCAACCCTGGTTACATGCACTATTCATTATCTTTTGAGACATGCTCACCTAGGCTCACAATGAGTTTACAAATACAAAACTATTATCAATGCACATGCGATGATGCACACGTCATGACCACACCCTGCTTAAGTGAACATTAATGTACAGCAATCTACGACGCAAATTAGCAATATACAAACATTAATGTGGAAAGATGATATGTTCTTCTCTCATTTCTAGGTTAATGACTGTATTTAACAAGAATGTGGATATAGATTGTAATAAAACAACATCGTTATGTTACAATAAACATCCATGACGTCAGCACTATAATGTGGAATGCTATCTTTTGTGAGGTCATCACAAACTGTGTCAAATAGCAAGCAAATTTATGGAAAATTCAATATTATACATGCAGAACAGTACGCATGAATTTGATGTTGAATGCCTCTCGATGTATAGACAATAGCTCAATTGTACATGTATTTGGTATGTTTCAAAGATGCAAAGACATTAAAAATTCCTGCATATCAGTATTAACATCACAGTGTTTATTACGAAAATTAAAACTTCTTTCTGATGCATTCTAAAAATTTATCATTTTACATTTTTCATCCATCCAACAACATAATCATAGCAAATTTCTTTGTTTTAATCTGCTGGCTTAATTTTAATATTGTGATGCTAGTTTACACTATATAATTTACGTTGCTGACTATAAAATCAGGCAATAGCGTCCAATGAGAGGTGATTTCCCAAAATGAGATTACAACATTTAATGCTGCACGTCTGCACACGGAAGTGACACACGAAAAAGGTTCATATTGTGCTGCTAGACACTGTTAGGACATACAAAAGGTGCCACAGACCTTTGACAAATATCATAGAAGAATATCATACATGTTGCCGGTATTGCAATACTGAATTAGACAGAACAATAAGGCACAGTAACTTTATCCACTTAAAATTCAAATAGAAGCAAATGGTTTTCATTCTCCATAATCGTTTTACTCCATTTCCAAGAAGCGTACATTTCATCACTTACTTTAGTCAAATTTGTAATGACCTCATTTTAATATCAAATAATCACCTTTCTTTTCTTTCCTTTGAGCTGCAATTCAATTGGCGTTTTTTTTCATCTCTACCAGGGCAATACGACTAAGCATTTACTTATCATTCAGCCTTTAGGGCAGTTATGATGTAATGCGGTGGTAAGTATCCACGAATGTGGGGAAAATTTGTGATAGATCTAAATTCTTCATGATGAATGGCTTCCAAAGCAACATTTTACCTAAAGTTGGATGATCTTTGCAATCTAGAATTTAGATGGTAAATCATGGATTACCTCTTGAATGACAAATCCAGCTATGACCCAATTAGCCTTAAACCTCCTGATTTCTAAATTTTTCCAATGACACCTTATCTATCAACTCTGCTGTGGCCAGGGTTTAATTTTACGAGAAGCTGGGGGTTAGCAAATTTTATGCAGGGCCAGTAACAATTCTAGGAAGCAGCCTGGGGCAGGCTAGTCAATATTTATGATGGGTATTAAACATTGAGAGAATCAAGTTGACCTCAGTGACGAATAGCTTTACAACCACACTGGCCTCCCTGGCTGGTATTTCTAAACAGCAACCCCATTCCTGTTAATGCCAATCCCTGGCCATAGCAGAAGAAACATTTTTTTTCACAGATTTCTCTCAGTCTCATGTCTGTTCTTTAGTATGTCACAATTGTAAATCTGCACCTTTATTCATGAACATGTGAGAGTATTCCAAGAATTGATTCAAATTGGGAAACATTTAACATCTTTCATTATTAAGAGAAATAAATTTCTTTAATTTTTAGTTTTCTCTACCTGTTATTTTAGCTGCATTTTCTGGATCTATTTCTGATACTTTTTGAAAGAGACTCTCCCCGAGTCTTTCCTTTGATGATGTGCCTTGAAGAGGTTGCTCTTGTGAAGGACCTGAATTAATAACATCAGTTTTATCTTCAAGGCTGTAAAAAAAATTGAATATTGTACGATATTAACACAGCTTTTACTAGCAAAACTTAAAAACTTAATTCTCTGCGGGAGATGTATTTCACCTACAGCAATAGTCTTTCTGATAGAGATGCAAAAAAGACATATTTCTAAAAAAAGCAAAAACAATTGACAGTACATTTGACAACTTGACCAATCAGTCAAAGAAAGGCCAATGTTTTGTGTGTGTAATATATACTGTAGCATGCATTTGCACTAAAGTATTACAGGCACATGAAGTAGGGATAGGATGCATAATACAAGCACTTTCATATTATACAGTATGCCAACATAAAGCTTCAAGTATACAGTAGAGCAGCAAGCAAATCATACCGCATACAAAGCAGTTCCTCAAAAGCTCAGCATTGTA
>WURT03000025.1:1214200-1224526 GCA_009936505.3 Holothuria glaberrima
GCCTGAGTCTATCATGCTTTGACCCCATGACAGAAGGTTCAAGAGTCATGTCATGTAGGAAAAGTGTGAGTGACACAGTGTTACTGTAATGCTACTGCTGAGAAAATGTATTGTCATTTGAAATGGTGAGACTCCTTTTGTAAATTCAAGGAATATATATATGCGATAAATTTGTGTTATTAGTATAGTTATGTACTGTAAGCATTAATGGAAGAATAATGAACTGTGTAGCGCATGTTATTATGTCAGCTTTGGAAATAAAAAGGAGTATAGAGCATCGTACAAAACTGGTATGTACTTCATGTAAGAAAACCTCAGACTGAAGTGAACAGACACCTACTAATCCTATTCACTTCAGGCTATTCAGTCGATTCATCTCCTTTCAGTGGTCTATTCACCTCAGTTTGAGGTAACCTTACACGAAGTATCTCCCACAAAATTCACACTTTCTTTCACCAGCACATAAATAACAACAATCTCAGCAAGAAATATTTGTAAAGAAAGTGCTGATCATGGCATTACAGTATATTAATAAGCTATCAAGTACTGAAGGAGTACCATAGCAACAGGTAATTTGATATAAAGGAGAAAGCAATGAACATTTCTCTACATATAAGGATGGGTTTTTATTTCACCAAAATGCTTCACCAGGGGTGTAAATGATCACAGAGACTTTTGTTCTATTGTTTTGCATAATATAACAACACAATGTTACTGTTTCATATTGTAGAACTGCAGGTAATAAACAAATCCTTTTATACTGTACACAAATTAGGTTAATGCAATCGACACACTGTACTGTCTGTAAAACTGTCTGCTGCCAGCTGCCATGCTTTGACCCAATGACAGAAATTTTTCGGGTCGTGTCAGAAGAAAAAATCTGAGCAAGAAGGGCGTTATTGTCACACCATTGCTGTGAAATATGTATTGTGATTTGAAATACTCACAGACTCTTTAGAATAATTAGGGGAAAATGAAGTGAACTGTTATCTTACTGTATCTGTTGATAATGCTGACGTGTTCAGGTCCGGCTCAGATTACAGGGAAAAGACATAATACAGCATATACAGTGTACTGTAAGTTATGACACTGTAAGTGAGGCACTGTGCAGTATGTACAGAGTGAACTGTACATAGCACAATGCATGCTTTGTATTTGAAAACTGTCCTAAAATAGAAAAAAACTGATTGTGATTCTAATTTCTGTAGGGTATAATCTTGAAGTTCACAAAAAAAAAAAAAATGAAACAATTGTAAATTTATTGATGAGTTACGGACAGATATCATTAAAATACTACTAATACATGGATTTTTGCCAAAAATGAGCCTTACTGTATTACAGTATAGCTATATGTAGCACTACAAGACACAAAACAAATTATGGAGAGTAAAATATAATTCACCAATCTTGTTTTAACTCCAAAGGATCGAGTGTTAAAATACTGTACATCACTTACTTACTCACTAGAAAGTGTTTCCCCTTCCTAAAATGATACTGTCATACAGGTAAAACCTTGAAGCTTCTCTAAGCTCTTTATTTCGGAAACCCAAGTAAATAGACTTCCACTCAAAAAATATACAGGTACAGAGTACCCTTACACGTCCACAAAGTTTTTTGCCATCAATCCAGAAAGCATTTATATATTGCACATGTTTATATGTGAAGTTTGCATGTCGCAACAAACCAACACTGGGAGTGCAATGTTACAGCACATGCTGCAACAGACTAAAGCAAGCAAAACTAACTGCAGAATTGTTCTGAGTCACTTATGTAGTTATGTGTTTAAAACCAAAACTGGTTGCACCATATTTAGTATTCTCCTCCAGTTTCAAATTTTATGCTGACAACCACGTTATCAACGAGTCACTTTAAATGGAGCAGATTCTCCATACCATCTAATCACTGACTGCTGGTGTCTTTCATCTAGTGCAATATTCCCTACTTAGTTCCTCCATCCTTGTGTAATTGTTCCATCTTCAGGGACCCCCTGCAAGGAAGCTTTTTTGGGATTATCCCTGGTACTCTATTTTGTAATTCCATTCTCTTTATGTCTTATTTATTGTCTGTTTGCCTCCAGCATGTCTTTTATATGTCTTTTATATTTCTTTGAGTATACTGTTTTCTATTGTACCAAATAAATCAAATCAAAACCCTTCTATAATGTGCTTTGCACAGTATTTATAATGAACATGATAAAAGTGCTGTAATGTGTCCATCTCTCTCATCTAGCAGAGTACAAAAAGACATTTAAGAAAACAGCCAGTCTCTACTCTTTGCATATGCATGCAGGTGTGGTAATCTAACACTGTTAATTGCAATGAACCAAGAAATGATTTGTTGTGCTTTGGCTTCTCATAAGACCCACTTCAATGAAAGATCAAAAGGAGAAAGAATGTAATTAAACTGCTCACAAATAGCTTTTATAGTTCTACTGTACTGTAACTGTACTGTAGTTCTCACAAGCTACAGTGCTTAGCAAATATTTGCTGTAGCCAGTTGCCTTCGTATCTGGACCCACATTTTTTTAAACAACTTTCCACAGTCACTGATCAGGATTTCAGCAATTACCAGGGGTAGGGGCATGCTTTCCTTTTCCTAAAGTGACCCCTACTTTTTCCATTTTCCCCCAATTTCTATTTCTGCTTTTCTTATACTGCATAAGAACCACATAAGGGGGGGGAGGGGGCTTTGACCCAAGGCCCTTATTTGTATATACTACTGTGTGTAGTATGGCAAGGCAAAGTACAGTAGGTTGGGTCTACAAGTACAGTTTAAGTGTTTTCCGTGAGTACAGGTATGAGTACAAAAATTTTGCTTTAACACCATGTATAAGTTTCAATATCTCCAAGTGCCAGTAAGAGACGAATCCATTCTTCAAGAGTACAAAAGCAAGTACACTCCTATTCTTACAGCACCAATGCAGAAAATAGGGAAATCTGTGAGTATGGGTACATACTACCAATCTGCTGATCTATTTGTCTCACCTCAAGACTCGTTTCACTCCATCCATCTGCATTTGGAGAAAGCTTCTGTCTTCTAGCATGTGAAGAATGTCCTCATTGGAAGCCCCCAATAGCACCCCTGTGATTTGTGCAGCTCTCTCAGGTTCAAACAGATATACCTTACTGAAGAGGTGTTCCCCAAGAACATCTTTTGTGCTTGGTAATGCCATTAGCTTGATCTAGTAGTCCTCCTCTGAAAGAAGGAATAGTTCTAAGTGGCATTCAATCAGTAAGAATTTATGTGATCTTTAATTTTGTATCAAGATGTTTATTGCACTTTTCTGATGGGTTTAAAAGCCATTACGTACGATCACCCTTACTCAAATCGCCTACCACAGAACAGTGCAAAACTCGACCTCTGGTTGAAAAGTCGTGATTTTACTTGATGTTCGCACCTACAGATTATAGCCTAAAATTTTGAAAAATCAATATAAATATTGAAAACCTGGTAAGCGTCCCAGTGGCTATAATCTGTAGGTGCGAACATCAAGTAAAATCTCGACTTGTCGCCAGAGGTAGGCAATTTGAGTTACGGCAATTTCACGTAATGACATTTCACTCTTACAGTATGTCCAGTCTGTACATTTATTCTGTTACATGGATGAACAACCATATCAAAAGACAAAAAAGTTTTGTCCTACTCCACTTTTTCATTCTTCTTTTGCTTCCATTTTGCATCCTCCATTTTAAGATATCTCGTTTGGGCTAACTGTATGGATTGCAAACTCTCAAGAAAATTTTAAAAATAACAGAATTTGCTGAGGCCTCTCAGATGAAAAGAGATTCAGCCCTGAAGATGTACAGTAAGTGTGTCAAATCTTCAACAGTCATACCTGTATGGGCCATTCAGGTGTGACTCGCATGGCATTTTGAAAGAAATTTCACTGTTTTTCAATTTGTTGAAAGAATACAACAAATCAGTGGGAAAGTCTCATCATACACTCAGGTAGACTATGTCCCAACCTTCTCTAATCTTATTTCTTTTTTTACAAATTTTCAGATCTTTTAGGAAAAATAGGCAAAGCTTCAAGCATGACTCATGTGACAGCTACAATTCAGAGAATTGGAGGGTGTGTTACACAAACCTCAATTAAATTTGTAGACAGTCTGAAACTGTATCAAAAAATCTTTTTGTAAAATGTGCAGGTTGAAACATATCTTCAACTGAATTTGTAACTTTGGAAAAAATGCACAATTTTTTAAAATAATGCAGAAAAGTAACGTGACTCACATGATAGGAAAACGTGCCTTGTGTGATGAGTAGCAATCTCAGCAAGAAATTTAACAGTTATTTAGTGTGATTTAGAATGTTGACAATAGCATTTGTCACAATCATGAGCATCAGACTTGTAGCCGGAAGGTCAGGGGTTCGAATCCTGGCTGGGTCATACCAAAGACTTTATAAATGGAATCATTGCCATCAATTGTGGTTGGTGCTCAGCATAAGCAATGGAGTAGGGAAAACAAGCCAGAGAGCCACAACTGGAAAAGAGGCCGTGGCCAGCCCGATTGGTTAGAAACTGAGCTGTAAAACCTCATCTAACTAACTAACCCATAGGGTGATAACAGTGCTCTTGTCCTAACTGCATTTTGGAAATATCCACTAATATTAACATACCATAATTTGCAAAATTATGCAAAAACATGACTGGAATGAAAATTAAAGTAAAACAGTAATGGTTGAAATCCACAAACGGCTTGGCTTGCTGATCAATCTCAAATATATTACTGGGATAGAACTTCATGCAAAATTTGTATGCTCTCATGAGCACCTTTTTTGAGTTATGGCCTTTCAAAAGTGGACATCATTCCCAAATCCTGGCCAACTAGTGTGGCCACTATCACCCTCTGTTATGTTTGGGCCTTATCTTTTTCCAATCACACATCATAAATGCCTGCAAATGCTCTTCCCTTTCTACCTTTGGCCAAAGAATCCAAAAATGACATCAAATTGTGGACTGGCATGTTAAATTTGGATATATTCCCAGGTAAAAAAATTAACTTTTATCCATTTTTCAGTTCTTTTCACCCATTTTGAGGACAAAGTTTAGTGTTGGATTTTAGCCTTACGGGTAAGAATACAAACTGAATTTTTGATATGTTATGACTTAAACAGACAAACAGTACAGTATTTGAAAATAAAATCAATCCTGAAGTTTCAAATCAGTTCATGGTGCCACCATTAAGGACTAACAGGTCAAAATCATTTCTGGAGAACATACTGCAAAATAGCATATTGAAATGTAAGTTTTTCAATATTACTACTCCCTCCAATCTTTTTTAGGCAGGAATGGCTCATCAGATGAAACAAATTAATGCAATTTACGTTTCTTGGCTCTTTAAACTTTTACACACTTGAGTTGTGACATTGGCTAAAAAGCATTGAAAAATTGAACAAAAGTGATTTTCAAATGAAAGTACCTCAAAGTTGACTAGTGTATGCTAATCCACAACAAGAAGTCATATTTGGATTCTCAGGCCAAAATTACACATTTTAAGATGGTTTCTATTGCACTCTATCATGGTCTGTTGAGAAATTAAAAGACCTGTCCTTAACATGGTAAGCGGGGGTAATAGTGACATTTTTTGCAAAACATGACTTGCATGACAGTGATCAAGGTGGTTTTCTCTTTAAGATGGAAATATGGATGGAGGAATGATATAAGTAGTATTTTTGCTTTTGCTATGAAGACTTCTTTCCAACACAGTTATGAAGGATATTTATTCAGCATTTCAAGAATGAATGACTTTACTGTTCATTTTCGTGACTCACGTGACATTAAAATGAGGGTGTTTTATTCCATTGATTACGACACACTAATCCAGTGTCAGTACATTTCTACAATGACATCAGATTCTCTACCCTCCATATGATACCATAATCACACGATACTTCTGAATATTAAATTTGATGTGTGAAAAATTACCTAAAATCAAAACGTTACTTAATTCTTAGAATCCCAGTATCCATGGCAGCACCTTTTCCAATGCCCCCAAATTCTCCATATATTGAAAAAAAACCACAGTTTGTAAAATAGACATGTTATATTAACCTGAATTACCAACATTTCCAACATCAGCAGTGAATAAAATTTTGGGTATGATGATGACCTTATCATGGAATTGCCCATATGGAATGTGAACTTAACAGTATGCAAGTCTAACATTACCCATGTCCTCTGCCCCTTCTGCTGTCAGTCAGGCAGTGGCAACCTGAGTATGACATCTTTTTACTATAATGCAGACTTAATGGCTTCATGTAAAACTAAAAGAATGTTTGTTCTTTTAACAGTCAACAAGTCAACCTTGAGAGAAATACAGTCATCTTACTCAATTTACCTTTAAAACTACGGAAATATTGTCGACCCACTAAAGTTCCACCACTTGAGACCATCAGTTAAACCTACCAAAGACACCTGGAAACTACAGCCCCTCCTACATGGAGAGGATGGTTACAACCCGATTCATAGCCAATGCAGGGGAAGGTGGTAGTACCCTATAAAAAATTTTAGCCCCCCTCTCCCCCGAAGTTGAAACTTAATATTGCTTTCATATTTCTAGTACAACTGGCCCCCACAGCCCTTATTTTCCCCCTGGATCCCCCCTTGTTGGGCTACTGGCCTGAATATAGACTGCAAATAACAAAAGTTTTTTGTTGTAATTACTGTACTGTGCCCTGTTCAAAGCTGCTGGAAATTGCTCTTTCAGTCCTCTGGCTTGGCAATTGGCAAATTAAAAAGTCTTTTCAATTCTGTATTGAATTCCAGTGTCTCACCAGAAATGTACATTACAGTATTTACAAGTTCCTGGCAAGACCCAAATTTCAGGGTACTGTATTCCAGCCACATGGGAACAAGAAAACTAGAGGAGGCAAGGGGTTTTATCACCCTCTCCTCCTCCATTCTGACAAAAAGTTGCTATTTTAGGGCAAAAAAAAGTGTTTTGGGGAAACATGATTGTGACAATTTGCCAGGCACAATTGCTCAGCCCCTTTTAAGTGGAAGCAGCCCCATATGGTTATTTATGGTCATGGCCACTCTAGGACAGTTGAGCACGTGGCAAGCCTGTTCACAAGAAGCTTTGTTTCATACAGTATATCACAAATATTGATATTGATGGTGAAGCAATGAGAAATTTGTAGACCAATATTTAAATATTCAGTAAAATTATGTTACACGAGTCAAAATGAAACCTCTAGGTACCTGACTGTGCCCCTGGTCTTGACCACAAACATGTTTATTTGAATATAAACAACATCATATGAGAATCATGAAACAAAGAAAGGCTATGGACTCATTCAAATTCAGACATTCCCAGTTCTTTAGAACTTCCTTTGCAATGCAGCATTAATTTACCTTGGACAACTTCACTTTTCTTCAAATGGAATAATCACTTATGTCAATGTTACAGTACTTGTAGTAGCCATTACATACTAGCTTAGTGCTGTCTTTGCTAGTATGTCCACTTCAGTAGAGGCCATTGTATAGCCAGTCACTAAGAGCTCCAGGGCTGCCATGACACCTTGAAAGTCTGGGGTCTTTGACCAGCACAGTGCTTGTCAACATTAATTTTCTTCTTATAGCAAAGTATTAAGGACCTACAGTAAAATCTTCATTTACTACCATAACTTCTTTCCAGACCTTACACAAGTACTGTATTACAGTTGTTTTTTAACTGCTGAAAACTTTTGGAAAGGGTTGAAAATGTAAAAAAAAATCATTTACTTATATAATATTGCTATGATTGGGTAAGAAACTGTTGACCTCTGTGTGTTATATGGTATCAATGCACTATGTGCATGAGAGTCAACAGGTGGGGGACATGTACTCCCACTTTTGAAAGTGGGGGTATCATATCGCTTGTCCCCCACATTTTTCTAGAACCCAGACAAAAATACCAGGTACTGAACTGTACATATTTGATTCCATAGCTTACAAAATAACTTTAAAAATCAAGCTTGAAAATGGTGGAAGTAAACAGTCATTTGATGAATTAAAATGGTTAAATATGCCTCAGATTATGCTTCAGACCTTCTGAAATCCAAATTTTTCCCAGGGCCTGTTAAGGGTTCCGGATCCACCATTTCTTGGGCTTCGCAATTTGCCCTTGAATTATTTTCATCAAGGTTACAGTATTTTCCCTCTTCTTTGAGCTGTAAATGCTCATAGCTATGTACAGTACTGTATGTCACAAAGAACAATTGAATTCTAATCTTCTACAGTATATACAGTAGTTCCTAAACAACCACGAGGCAAGTTGAAATATACAGTAGTTCCTAAACAACCACGAGGCAAGTTGAATTCCATGTGAGGTACTGTAAGTACTTGGCTCATTAGCATTAGATGGTTGACAACCCACTATTGCAGAAGGTTATTATTAAGGTAATAAGGACTGTGCATATTACTTGCCATGACTGACCTTACACAGGAGGTAAGGTTTCTCTGAGTCTTGGCCCATATTTCCACCATAGGCATTCTCAGCGTTAATATATGCAGTGCACTAGATATACTAATCAGGTTGGACACTTTTCAGCACAAAACACAAAACTTTGGCCTATTATGCTGACTGCAAACCTCATGGAACCCTTTAAGTCATGTCCCTTGTTAGAGCAGAAAATCCAACACCTCTTTGGACACAACTCTTTTAAATGTAGCGTGCATTGTGATTGACTAAAAATTCCATCTCTGAGGCAAAGTTGGCAAACTAGGCCAATCACAGTGCACATTACACAAGATTTAGCAAATGACAAGAATTCGTATCCATCTGCCGAATGAATGTACGTTGCATTTCGCTTGCCCTTGCACTGCATGTCTTCATGTGAGAGATGGCATAGATAGCTGCACAGGCTATTGTCAACTGTAATCTACCACTGTGAATATGTAGAAAACTAACCTGAGGATTTGCCTTTTCTAGGAATGATTCCATGTAGGCCCTAGAAAGTGATTTATGTTCAGAGTTGTGTCCGATGAGGTGTTGGTTACATATATATTCCACTCCGAAAAACGATGTGATGTAAATGGTTCAATGAGGTTTGAATTCAACATAAGCATGTAAAAATATGCCAAGTTTTGTGTTTTAACTTGAGAATGTCCTACCTTGTTAGTAGATAATGTATACTTATCTAATTGTACTATAATGCTGAGAATGCCTGTGGTTTCCACCATTAAACAAACAGCAATTAGTACTGAAATAAGCCCCAATAATACTTCTTTAAACTTGAATGGTAGTACTTAAAATTCTTGCTACATGTTCAAAATCCTACCTCCCATCTTAGTTTTTATACTTAAGAAAAACTATCAATGTCATCAGCACCTTTCTCAGGACCCCATTCCATGCTTGGATATTACAGTAAGCCTTGGTTTCACTTACAACTTGAACCAAATTCTTGAAGTTGAAACACAAGTTACGTCTGCCAAATTTGATTCTCTGATGTCAAATCTTCCTAGCCGTGAATTACTCAAAATAATATCAAGGTCATAACTTTAGGCCTACCGTTCATGTACAGTATATATTAGCCCTACTGTACTTGTACACGTAGGCAGTCCACATCGCAGAACTGGCCTCCCAACAAACAGTTTCATATACAACTTCAGCCTTACTCTAACTTAGATTACCATCAATATTGTCGCAAGGAAAACCTTTAATACTGGAGGAAATGAGTAGGAGGGAAGAAAGCAGGTCAGATCTTCTTTGGAATACTTTAGAAACTACTCCTTTGTCGTAATGATGTGGTTTCGTTGCCTTTGTTTTATTGACGAAATTATTTCTCAACAGCTGTGGAGAGGTAGTAATGTTACATTATTTTTTCCACGACGGTCGAGCTAGTTTTCAGTCGTAGTTTGTACAACATCGATCGGAGCAAACTGTCAAGTGACAACAGCAAGAAACTTGAACCCTTGATTAAACGTGATTACTTTATCCACTGATGATGATAATGATGATGATGGAACTCGTCAACTTGACTTTTGTATGAACTCGTCTTTGGAATTTAACTCAAGAATACAATATGAAAAGTTTTGTTACCCAAACAAATTTTGAATTAGAAATCTTAAAGAGGAATTGAACTTCGCCTACTATAAGCCAGGGGTGTGCAACCTTTCGAACACAGGGCCAAATCATGTTGCTGTGACCATCTGGGGGCCGCAATGGAACTGAGAGGTGTATATGAAGGTGTCCTCTCACCCTCACCCCTTCCCCACGCCATCCCACATAGGGTTGGCGTGAGGGAAGGGGTAGATATCGTGTTCAATCTTTATAAGCAGTTGGTTAGGCCACATCTTGATTATGCTGTACAGGCCTGGAGTCCCTTTTATGAAAAGGACAA
>WURT03000025.1:1241033-1266034 GCA_009936505.3 Holothuria glaberrima
AAAGGGGGGGATTTTACCCACCTTCTTTTGGAAAGGGGGGGACAAATCCCCCTTTCCCCCCCTTGACGGAAACCCTGCTTCAGAACTAATAATTCTCTCAACTAGCCTATGTGCAGCAATCTTAGAAACTGTTTGCTGGTGAGTAGAAATGTTTTTGTACATGAATGCAACTGCCACATACACCTGATTCATCACGTCATGAAACAATTAATGAGATAAAATATGGGATTGTGTTGTAATTCATTGCCAGCTACAGTCTTGCAAGTGTTGGAGGACTGTGATGTTTTCCTTCTAGCAGGGGGGAGGGGGAAGGGAGGGGGAAGTAATTTTTCAGGGAGGGGGGAAGTAATTTTTCAGGGAGGGAAAATTTATCCTAGGAAAACTTCCTCGGGGGAAACATTTTCAGGGGGGGGGGGGAAATCCTGTTACACCAGTATTTATATTCTGATAACACCAGCTATATTCACTTGTCACAAGGGGACACCAAAAGGTACATGATGCCAGCTTTGTAACTTTGTACTGTACTTCAAAAGTGTCACACCATAGATTTAAAATATTTACTTGACAGCCATCATGCTAATTCTCTGAGAATGTACACTACTACAGTAGTATAGGTCTTATCATCAGTATTCACTACCAGTATCAGCCGATATACAGTATTCCTCATTTACACCCTGTATCAGTAAAAGTTTAATTTTATGTGATACATTAAATTTAAAGGGAAAATACAGTCACTCCGATTTGGATTAGTGCAGTAATCCACCCTGTTTCACCAATGGCTCTTTAGAATCATGTGTCAATTTTCTCAATGAATTGTGAAATATTTGAGGAATAACTCCTTGATGTACCTTGAATGCAAAAATTAGGTCTTGAAACATCATGTCATGAAAATACTTGGAGGGAAGAAAATGGAATATTTGTGAAATTTAGCTGTTGCTTCAAACTAAGTTTGGGGAAACTGCTTGTGCCCTTTCATATTACCAAATCCAAAGGGTATTGTACACACCCATGAACTTTACTTGTACAACTTGTTTACATACAGTACAAAAGAAGCATTTGGGGGAGGGGTTAGATCTTACAAAGAGTACTATAAGTCCATTACATAACAAAAAGATATTACAAATTTTGTTGAAATAACTTCATCAAGTTCTCATCTTCACATGACAATTGTATGATAAGATGACAAATGTTAAACTTAATTCACTCAATTCAAAATGGTAGATTAGCTAGTCATTGTTGATGTCTGAATAAGCTAGTCCTGTAACAGTCTTTGCTTTTGTTTTACATGGAGCCACCACATACTCTTCCAAAATGTTACTACTGTCTTATTGTGATAAAGGGACTTTACTGTAAGCCCTTCTCTTCACAACATGCTATGCAAGACAGTGATTGTTTTGAATGTCAAATAAACATTTTGATTTCAAAAGAAAACAAATGGAGGTCATGAAGGCAGTATCCATGTGTGAGAAAGACATAACAAATTTTGTGCAAATGACTATTCAAAACATGATTTCAGCATTTTATATCTATTCTTAGCAAGATGTGAACGAACGACTTAATTGGTATGATGATGAAAAGTTGGACCGATAAGATACATCTTTCAACCTACGCAATATTATGTAAGTCTTCAGATTTATGCCAGATAGTACTTGCAGGCAAAGTGGGGAATTACATGGAGGTGATGAGGAGCAAGATAGACTTACAGTACTAGAGAAAATGAGGGACAAACCTTGGTAAAAGCATCTCCCTGGATTGCAAAGAGAGAAAAATTTGGTCTAATTGGTATCCCAATTGATAATAATCATTTACATTGCAAAGAGAGAAAAAGGTCTAATTAGTATCACCATTGATAATAATCATAAGCCATTTAAGTAAAGTATGCAAACATCAATAAATTTCTTACCTTTTATAACCTTACTTTTGTACATGACCTAACGAATTCTTATGTACAGTTTTGATCAAATATTCAAAATATACATGCATGTGCAATTTGCTGAAACTCTTGCTAAATTTCCTGTGGATTTTGAGATTTAAATGTAGGATCATCGATCTGTAAAATGACTTCTAAGATGACAAAGAGTTCTTGTTCTGGTGGGATAAGAATTCGAGTACTACAGTTGCCTCCCGCCCCCCCTCCTTTTTCTGGTAGGCAGGGGACTTCAGTCTGATACATGCCGATAGAGGTGGGGGAGGGGTTAAAATCCTTTTTACAAAATGAGTGGCAATTACTCATTAGCCAAAAACTCATTGTTTTCACATTTACAAAGTATGTTCTAAGAGGGACAGCAGGTCTCAAGAAAAAATAGGTTTTTGCTACTGTAAAAAACAATGTATGAAACCTTACAAGAAGCTGTTAACTGTCTAATGCTAATGCCTGATAGTATCCCTCACTCCCGCCCCCTTAGAAAAGCAGCAGATATGGAGTATAGGGGAAATTTGGAAGGTGACAATACAGGTTCATTTTTTGAAAACCCTTTCAACTTTCACTTAATTCTCTAAAACATGTGCCAAGAACAGTTTAAAAAGTAAAGGCAATACTGTTGAATGTAGGTATTTAAACTAAAGTACACAATACTTCAGGGGTTCAGGGTTTGGGGAAGGGCTGAAAAGGGTTTGCGCAAGAAAATTGCTTGAGTTTGTCTAGTTATCTGCCCAACAAATTGCTTTACCCCACCTCCAAGAAGGCTGCTATAGCCCCATCCTGCACCTACCCAGCATGCTGGCTGTATGGTGTGCTTGCTTATCCTATTTAATTCAACAGTGTAGTTTACACATGTTCAATTGATTAATTTTCCATACTCTTCTACATGTTTAGCCACAATATTGTGACAAACAACCAGACTCTTGCTAAGGATTCATAAAAGCTAACAGCTGACTCATAAACACATATTGCTTTAACTTTGGTCTACCAATTTTGTAAGAATGTCACATTTGGTTAGAGATTTGCACAAGAATCATTCAAAATGATCACGTTCTTGAGAAAAGTCATCTTGGCTCCAGATCCTCTTGGAATGTAGTACAACCTTGGCAGAAGTTTTGACAAATCTTGTCCGCAAATTGCAAATTTGGCCATGAAAATATGAAATTTTCTTGACAGAATCTTAAGAGTGACATTTTGAAAACCCTATGGGGGCAGTTCATGGTGACGTCTAGCGGCTAGATAAGCGTGGAACTGTGAATCAGGAAATCAACAGGACTTAAGCTGATTATACTGTAACTCTTGATGGTAATTTTGAGTAGATCTTTCCCTCTGATAAACTCCAAACAACTTAAATTTAAAGCTAATAAACAAACGTTGAAATATGCCTCATCAAAACGGAAAAGAGAGATTCATCACACAGAACAAATGTTAACTAATTGCTCAAGTTATTCGCAAACATTCTGAAATTAATATTTTGTAAGTAATACATATTGTCCTTCCTGTTTTTTACAGTTGAATAAACCATTTTTCAAAACACCACAGAAAACAATTTGATGACAATTGCAATTGATTCTTGGCTTTCCTAACATTTCAATCCCACAACGCACTGAAACATAAAATCCAACGCGAAGTGTAGTATAGTTAAGTGCATAGTCAGAAAACTGTCTTAACATACAAATTTCCCCCAAAAGATGATCTTTTTATGGTTTTCAGTTAAAAAATAGCAAAGTTCTTTCTTAACTCCCAAATAAAGTCAAATTTTGATTTGGTGATTGTAATGGCTTCATTGCTACTAACGACACAGCCAAGTTATTTCATATCAGCTCATTAAAGCACAGTACAAGTACCCTGTAGTAGAATCCTGAGGGATTCCTACATAATAAATTTACCAGCTTTATTGTGTAGTTAGCAAATCTCTTTCTATGTGCTGCCCTTTCCTTAGAGGTATCTTTAGTTACAATATACAATACAACCTCTGTAATCACAGAATCCAGGTAGTAAAACTATCAATAACTGTAACAAATTTCAAGGGGGTAAAAACATTTGAACTGATTCAACTGTAGAATGAAAACTTGAAGCCTAATCACAAAGCCCCTGCCCCCACCTCTTCCCAAACAATTCCTACACAAGAAAATCAACCCTTCAGACAACTTCACAAGAGATACCACGAACTTGGAATTATCCTAGAGTTGGGGGAGGGAGATTAATTGTCCTGGTGAGAACTGTCTCAGAAGAATTGTCCAGGACTGGATCCAGGGGAGTTTTCCTAGGGGAAATTGTTCTGCAACCAACCCCCAGGCACCCTCACTGCAGACAATCAATTATAATCCACTATAATACAAAGGAATTTCTCCACAACTTTGAACTTTGAAGAGAAAATGCAATTACCCCAATAATGTAAAATTCGTGCAGAATTACCCCTTGACCATTACAATGCAGTATTTATATTCTCTGACATCATGAAAAATTATTTGTAACAAAAGAGAGAATAAGAGGACATTTCCAAGATTTAGCTGATGTTTAAAATAAGGTAGGAATGACGTATATATCTCGTCCCCTTTAATGGGATTTTGGTTGCACCAATACCACCTTTGAAACTCAAAAACTGGTGGTTTGCCTAAAATGAAATTTTAAAGACTGAGCAACGGAAATTTCATAGCATATTTGAGGATATAGGGAATAAAAGCAGCATGAGGATGTATTGGTGGCTTCTTGTTTTAAAACGTGTGCTGGGCTGGGCTATGACTTCAAAGTTTTAATAACTCCATTCGATTGGCACATTTGTACCTGAAATCCCTGAACAGTTAAAATAAAGACTATAGATCTTTAGCTGATTCATCCCAGCTGCCAATGGTCTTATACCTTTAAATGTTTACCCTATTGTATATGACACTCCTGTGCATTCATTTACATGCACCATGTGTAAAGTACCATCAAGTCACATATACAGGATATTGGGAAGTCACATATATGCTGCATGATCGAGCCTGCATCAACAAATTGTTTTGTATAAACTCATAAATAATCCAAAAACAAGCAGAAACCACCCTTCAGGCCATGGAATCAAACTGTAATCATGTTGAGAAAAACATTAAAACGATCCTAAGTGCTTGTGCAGCTAATAACGACCGGCTACAATCATTATTACTAATCATAATTTTCCTGCCTTTATCATGACATCCAACATGTTAGTCTGTGCTCGTATATCACCTGAACCAAAAAATCAAATGCTAGTATAAAATCTGGCAAAATGCTATTGATCAATATCTGCTCATGTGGTGAGCCAAACATCAAATGGGTCCCATGTGATATGAAGGGTTGACAAAAAAATTCACTTAAATTGATTCTCGGAGCTAAATAAAATTTTAACTCCTTGGTTAATCACTTTAGAGGTTAATATACTCTAGTTTTGGTATCTATAGTTCACTCACTACACTGTGGTAATTATACACAGCCCAGACAACTGGCGAAGCATATCCGCCAATACTGCATACTGAGTGATTAAAGGGAAATATTCTGTTTGTGGAGCAAAAAATTTTCATATCTTCAAAACTATAATTTATGGATATTTGAAATAATAAGCAATTCAAAATGAGGTTGCTTGGTCAGTTTATTCTAAACAAAAAAGCTTCTTGCAGAAATAATTTGTTTTTTACTGCCTGCTAGATCATTATATGTTTACCCAAACTTTCAAACGTTCAAATGATGCAACATTCATAACTTCATGGCTTATGTTTTGGAAAAAAATATTATTTCCGGAGTTTATTGGTGAGTCTGAGAGGTAGGTTTTAAAATGATAACAGATCTATTTTCACATCTGTGCCATGGTGATGCTATATAAACACAATATTTGTCTATAAGAGACAGTGTACTTTGGTGTAAAGGTAGTCCTGTACATTGGCAGGATTACCCATCTCTACTTTAGAGTTGCAACTTCTAGTCAGAAGTAAAAGAATCACTCCGCTTTCCCGCTTTCCTCAAGTGAAATTGGAATTCCTGCAGAATTATCACTCCTGTCATAAATAAGCCCAAACTTTATATTTTGGTGTAAACATTTTATTTGTAAGGTGTCAACGAAGGATATTAACACAAATGGCTCTTTCAGCCGTTTTCTTAATGTTGGCCACAACAATTCTCCTCACTGGCAGTCCGTATCTCGAACCATAGAGGAGCCAGTTGTGTAAGCCTACTGGTGTATTTATACTCACTAGAATAATTGACAGATTGTTGTTGCTACGGTATATGTGTCTGCATCATTAATGGAGTCATGACACCATTCAGAGTCATGACTCTCCAAATTTTGAGTGAGTTTTAAACAAAAACAGACAAAATGTACTGTACACCCATCAACTTTTCCCTTGTTAAGTTGTTTTGTTTAGACATATTGCTACTCTAATGTCCTATACGGAAGCTGTAATTTTCTGTATATAAAAATTCTGGGCAAGTTCATTATAAGTCATCTAGACATACTTAGACCAGCATTATTTTATTCATTATATTTTTATTTCACTTAATTATTTGTACAGCAGTACTGTATTTTTATTAGTTAAATGATTTCAGAAATGCAGGCATATGCTAAGGACAACATTTGTAAAACCAATTATCCTGACTGAACATGTTATCTTTGTAAAAAAGAAAGCATGCAAAACTTTATATTTTATGAAAATAAAACAGCAGATCTCGATCATTAAGTAACAATTTGTGTCAGAATTAGCTTATACTTGTTCAGAGTCCTCTGTCACATGAACACATGTTAATGATCAGTTTAAGCATGCCTTTGAACTTGTTTTTCTTATCGCAATAATAACATGTGAGGGGGTTTCTTACATAAATACTGTACTACTGCATATATTTGTATTTATATGTTTTATTTTAAAAACCAACATTCCTGTAGTAGTTCGGAGCAGAGTTATTACTCTTTTCTTTTCCCAAGCATTGTTTAATACAGAACAAAGTGATGTAAGCAAATTGCCTGCTTGGATGACGTGTATTACTCCTGCACCTACGTACATTGGCTGCACTCATAACACCAACGTCCGCTAACTTTTGCCAGAATTCTTTGTGAAACTATGTATGTTATACTTTACAATATTACCTGTTCATGTCTATATGATCACAACAAACACAACACAAAAATATTCATCCAAAAATTGACTATAGCAAGTCTGATTACCATGCTGTTCAATGAGGTTTTAGTGTGTGATTTCTCTCGCTTAGTTCTCACTCAATGAAGTACCATTGACTTACAGTACTTTGTAAAAGTGAGAAGGTCACAGAACATTGCAGAGAAAGCTTCGTAATGCAATATGAATATTCAAATATCGAAACCAATCAACAGTCAAGAGGTAACATCAAATTGGGCACATGAATATAGAAAAATTTTGTGATCTCTGTCATTGTTCACAGGTCTTAGTGTAAGTCAAAAGAGGGGTACATATTCAACATCTGCTATGAAGTTAAAGGGAAATATTGCGTTTGTTTTACAGAAAATTTTTATATATTTTAAACCAGTATTTTAGGTACAGCATGAATAGACAATTCAAAATAAGGCAGTACGCCAGCTTTCTTTTCAAGAAATAACGCACTCACAGGAAGTAATTCTATTATTTGTTGCACAAGAGTAATTTGTTCCCCCAAACTTTCAAAACTTTAAATGATGCAACATCCATTACTCTTGCAATGCATAATATTTTGAGGAGAAGAAGCAATTGCTGAAGTTTATTGGTGAGACTGAATGGTTTAATAAGGATTTAAGGTATTTTCTTTGTATGCCATATTGGTGCATTTTAAACGCAATATTTCCCATTAAGTTAGCAAAAAGAACATGGGAAAGTTTGAACACACTGAAAATATTTTAATAATATTTAAAATTTTGGACAATATATTATGCTTAGAATTGGATGTATCAGTAGTAACGTTGTGTTTGACAAATATATCAACTGTAGCTATCACCTTAACTGGTTCAAAAACAGTGTACCAGTACTGCAAATTTACACATTGTTAAAAGAGCATGTAACGATACGTTTTACGTCACACCCAACAGAAATTCTAGGAATTGGGAATAAGGTGTGGGTAGATGTGACATTTTCCTGACTTTTCAAAGAAATACCAGCACGCAAAAATGGTTAAAATTAAAGCATTCAAATAATTTTCTGAAGCCATAACAACTGAAAACTTAAAGAGCCAACTGCAGTCATCCCAACAAGAATTAAGTTCTTTGGGTATCCAAGCAAAATCTCATACGTGGCTTTCAATGTCACTAGACAATATTTTTGTTAATGGATTATGGTTGTTTTACAGAAAATTCTCATATTTTTAAAACCAATATTAATAGATACAGATAGACAATTTGAAATAAGGCAGTACAGTAGCTTTTATTTCAAAAAATAAGGCTCTCACAGGAAGAAATTAATTTATTTGTTGAACAAATATAATTTATTCACCTAAACTTTCAAAAACTCAAAGGACACAACATCCAATACTCTTGTAATGCAAAATATTTTGAGGGGATCATGCTATGGCTAGAGTTAATTGGTGAGAATGAACAGTTTGATAATGATTTAAAATATTTTCTTTTTATGCCATGATGGTACATTTTAAACACAATACAGTATTTCCCTTTAAATTGGCAAACAATCCTGGCATGAATTTTGCTCTAAAACACCCATTTTATTCCTGAAATCTTCAATTTCAAGCTTGCGGGTAGGGGATGTGTGTCTGTCCCAAGATCCCTCACCTCATACACAAACATTGGTAAACCTTTAACATGGGTATATCTACAGGTGCATGTTAATAAAACATCATGCAACTTGCAAGATATGTGTAGTTAGTTAGTTAGTTAGATGGGATTTAACAACACACCAACATGATTGTGTTATTTAGTGTCATCAAGAAGAGAAAAGAAGAGAAATAATGGAAATTAGATATATGTTAGATTTAGTAAATGAAGCTAGCTTCTAAGTAAGGTTATGATGCTTATTTATTCCGTTTAATGTACTTATCTGACAGCCTTGACTCTACAAGAGTTCATTTTATCTTTTAGGGCAGATGCACTCAACCTTAGTCGAATTTTTATACACCAGGGGTGAAATTTGAGTTTGAGTTGTCCAAGAGAAACTATATTTCAATGCAAAACCACCACCCCATCAATAAAAACAAAAGGTTAGTGATAATATCTTTGGATAGCCATGTTGTACACTTGAGGGGTAAATATCAAATCATTACCACTTATTTCAATTCAATTTCAATTTTTTTTAACATTTTATATTAGAGACACTACTAAATTTTCAGGACTTGATCCAAAAAGCTTGTGGTATGAGTCCTGCTTGGGCAGAGACATACAATTAAAAATTTTACAAAAAAAAGTAAAGAATATATTACTAAATAAGAATAGAAAGAAGTCAACTTTGTTTATTCGTTAAATGAAGTTTCAGAAACACCTTGCCTAAGTGTAAAGAGAGACAGCCTTAAATTTAGGGGGTGGGGTGACTGCATTTTCCTTTATATGCAGAGCACTTTTTTACAATTTAAACTGTCTGTAACCCACACGTTGCTACTAGACAAAGGCATGCAACCATTTGTCATTGCCTAATACAGAATTTGAAACTGTCATTGGTCAAAGAAATACTTATCACAAGTCATTCAATAAATCAAAAGGTATAGTTTGAAATTTTCTATCCTAATTTCACCTATATTCTACGAGAAAAATCCACAGCTATTTTTCAAGTTTGAGCTGAATTTAATTTAAACAATTAATTTCGTTCAAGTGTCTCTTTGTTCAAACAAAGAATGCAAGTACCTTTTAACCTTCTTGCAAGGATAAATTTGTATTTATATACTCCTACATATAAACAGATCAGATTCTGAAAAAGGTTGAATTAGACAATGGTACACCCCCTCCCCCATCTCAATATTAGTTTCACTGTACTCTGCAGTTATCGCTTACTCAAGATAAATTTTCTACAACCTGACAGTACAGCTGATATCATTTTTCACTTTCTGGTCATATCATTTACAGTTTTACACAACTTATTTTTTTTTTGCCTTCCTCGAATCCATCCTCCAATTTTATACTTATTGTTTACATTCTAGAAATAGTATAATTATTGCCTGGTCAACAATAACGAACATTTATGTTTTAAAATTATAACATAAGGAACTTAAAAAACTACTTAACTACTTCATACCTGAATCCTGAAAATTAGCAAATGCATCCAGGACCTAATGGCTCAGGACTATGTCCACGACAATGTAAGGAATAACTTACAGTTTAAAGTTTAAGCCCTTTGCAATACAAGTAATAAGCTAGTTTGATAATTCATTTGCACATGCGGGTCCAAATCATTGGGATAAATAAAACATACCCGTACCTACAACACGTCTTTCAAATTTTGGCTTCGCTTGAGAAATTTGTCGAATCATCCTTGCTTAATCCATCACAAACGTAAGGAGGGTTTCTATGTATGCATGGTTTTGTGGCATGGACTGCATAAATTTGCCTCCTTGGTGTAAGAACTGTATTTTAACATGCCATTAAGAGGGGGAAAAGACACCTATTTTTGTGCAGTTAGGCTAGGCCACACTTGGATTTAGGCTTGATGATGTATGTACTGCAGTACATGCACCAAAATTGGGGACGCACAGAAATAGGGGAACGCAGTCCACTATGTGCTGAGCCCTATTTGTTTATCCCGTGTTTCCAACAATTCCATGCAGCAATAAATTATTGAACTTGCTTATTGGTAGAGAGTCATTCTCAAGCTTTTAATGGCTTTGGTAATTCTTTAAAACTTGTTTCAAAAGAGTTAAGAGAATAACACTTCATCTAACATAAAAATAATCATACATATAAACTTAAATAGCGCAAAACCCTCAATGCACAACAAACTAGTCCAGCTGGTGTCTCTCTATGGTCATTCTCCTCATATTGACTAGGGTTGCCATACTGGCATATTAAATGCCAAAAGCACTGAATTTGGCCTTTTGGCAAAGATGTTGGCATGAAGAAATTCAAAACACACGCCAAACAAAATTTTGGCATTTTTGGGCACATTTCACTTTTGACTTTCAATTTTCTTAAAAAGGCATGTTTTTCCATAATTTTTGGAGGAAATTTTGTTTTTATGCCATAAAATTCTCAGTAAGACCATAACTGGATACAAAATCCCAGTATTTGTAAAAGGCAGGGCCACCTTATCAAATGTTGATGATTAAATTTGAGTGTTGATGGGGACAAACTTTCAAGTGGTATTTCTTTACCATGAATGCCAAATTTGGTGATTCCTTCACAGAGAATGTGGCAACCCTGATATTTACCCACAAGACAAACAACCTGGGCAAGGAAAAGTGGGATAAATTTTCACACAACATTGTAATGTTTCTTTCCAACTTAAGCCAACTACTACAGCCATGATGATGATGATAAATATGCATTTTAACTAGCCTATACCCAAATGACTTCATCAGTGACTTAACACAATAGCAGTTTCGCACTTTTTTCACAACTACTTCTCCCTCTCTCTATATCTCACTCCCTAGACTGAATTCCCCTTGTACATCATCCTTGCAAATCTTCCATGCAACAGTGACTTACTTGCACACACTGTTACCCTTTCTTACAGATTTGTTAAATCATAACGTCCTTATTTTTACTTTTCTTTTACATTCTGAAAATTTCAGTTCTTATACTGTCACTGTCTAATTATCATACTGACATTATGAAAAATCAAATGGATTTTTAAAGGAAAGTTAAGTCCCTCAGAGTGCCTAGGCTAATGTGTATGCCTACATATCGCTACTTAATTCACGCCTCACGTGTGAAGATACGTGAACACCTAGCTCTCTAGAACGTTTCGTGGGGGGAAAACTGTCAATCTCAATCCAGAATTTATCACAACTTTCCGTAAAACTTTTCACACATTTTGTTAGTTTTCTGTCCACATTCCACACCCTGCTGACAGCTTGTGTCAGGTGTTCAAATCTGGACAAATGTCAAGTTGACAAGAATGAAATAATATGCCTATACACCCTACCATAACTGATTTAAATGACTTTCCAAAAACTGTTTATAAATTTCATATAGTTATTAATTGACTTTGAATAAACTCACATCTCTACTGTGTTTCAAATTTATGTCACACTCTTAGATGTAAAAAGCATTCAACCCTGTCAATTTAAGTGCTTAAAAAGTTTAAATTGAACTCATTTTACATAAAACTAACTGACAAATCAAGAAACATCAATCAGGGAAGCAATCATACTTCAAATGTTAAATGCTTTTTTAAAATGGTTGTCATTTTCAGTTGAGAAGAATACAATTCCATGTATAGACCACCCAACTACTTCAACATCAGTAATTTTACAAACATGTAAAGCACAAATACCATCGTCATTTCCACTAAATGCTCAAATAAGTGAAAAGAATCATACTATAATTGTATTAAGGAATGCTATGATGAATTAAGAAAACTTAGTTCACACTACAAAAGTTTCAAGAAATCTAAAAACATATTGGCTCTATTAACCAAGCTCTCAACAAACTTAAAAATTGTTAATTTAATAAAAAGTAAACATATATATGAAGTAAAGTGTGTGTCCCATTCACTGGTGCAATCATTCCATTTAACCTCCAAGAAAATTTTTAACTCCAAGTGAAAACAAAAAGGGGAAAAAAAAGAAAAAACTTCCCCCAAACTGAAAGAAAAAACTTAAATCACTGACTAGACCTCCTCACCTTGAAAAATTTCAGTTGTCATAACAAGCTTCAAATAAAATGAACCACTACTAGGTAATCAATATCTGTCCTCCTTTTTTCCTTCTAAAAGAAACAACACCTTTTCAACGTATACATGGATCCTTTAAAAATGAAATTCCCCTCCAAGAAATGATAATCTTTATTGGTATTTAACACTAGTATCATTTATCTCCATGATACCAAGGAAGCTCACAATACTGCTCTCTCACTTTGTAACCTCTCTGACAAACACAGTTCAAACAACCTTCTCTCCTACGGATCTGAGTCTAACTGGTATCCCTTTCACAGAGATGCTGGGTTTTATGAAGAGATTGTGATCTGAGAGGCAAAGTGGTGTGTGTGTAGTGTAAAGGTAACAATGGCACAAATGATGCAGAAGCAATCAGTGTATCATGATAATGATGATCACTTTTTTAAGGGTGGTGGATGTGTGCAGTGCTGGAACAATAACATTTGTTGTTTTAGCAGAAATTCTGAATGAAGGTTTTAGATAAACTGGGGTAATGAAGTGTGGATAATTACAACTTATTCCCAGGCAAAGCACTGAAGCATGTAAAGAGCTGAGGGAAAGGCAAAGGCTACACAATCTGTCTTGTGTGATTTACAACAGAATTCTTTGGTTTTTGAGATTCTGTGGGTTCTAGTTTGCTACTCTCATAGATGTAAAATATTTCCTTTGTATTTTGAAAGTATGACAAACTTTTTCTCACTAAAGTTTTTCTTACTTAGTATATTTTTTCCTTGCTTTTTCAAAAAATTCAAAAGCCTTGTCTATTACAAGTCCAAAATTTTAGCCCCCCCCCCCAATGGTGCTGACCAAATAAATAAATGGCAATGTACCCGGAGCCACTGTGCTATTAAAAGCTTGCCAGGGACTTACTGCGGGTAAGTGGGGGTTACAATGTGTAAATAGGAGGTAAGGAGGGGCCGAGTAGATTTGGTGTTACACAGGAAGTTTGTTCATGAGCATCCATAAAGAAATTGCTACGTTGTCATCGAAACATTTAAGGTTGCTGGATGTAGCTCTCATTGCTGTTTTTGGAGATGTATGTTTGCCTATTAAATTGTAAATTACAGCATGTTTTAAGGGGGAGAGGGAGGGGTGACGGTAGAGGAAGGGGTGAGGGTAGAGGGAGGGGTAGGAGAGAGGGAGAAGAGGATTCAATCTATACTTTTTAATTTGAACAATTATTGCAAGTAGTCCAATGAAGGCCTTCTAATCCTCTAAAGTGCACTTTCTAATTCAAGCAAGTTAGTATATAAAAACTAACAAAGACAATTAAATCTTCACAAATCCATGTCTGTGAATTGTGGGAAAAATTTTACTGCTATTAGGTTAAATTTTATCCATGTTACATATGTGAAAAAGATGACAATATTCCAAAGCTACATACTTACAGAAAGATGCACTCTTTAGAAAAATCAAGTTACTGTCCTTCTGATCCTTGTTAAAATGACCCTTTAAATATGATTTATATAATCTAATTTTTTGAGAAGTCTGCCATGAAAAATTTTTGGTATAACTTTCCAACAGAATCAGCTCTGCTGTTTTTTTCATTTGAATGAAAAACCCTAGGAGGGGTGAATACAGAGATTGGAAAAGGGAGAGGGGGCATAATAGCCTTACAGTCAAATGTTAAATATGTTAACATATCCAAAGCATGCAACGTCTATAACTTTATAGCTCTATTTGATAATATAACTGGCTCTTTCATTTTATCCCAGGTTAAATTCATATTCCTACCCTACAGTGAGTTACTGCACAATTTCTGACAGAATTTGTACTTTGACCATCAACAAATTAAATTGAATATCAACCTTCCCATAAGTCACATATGCTATAATATGCTCTACTTCTATTCTTTGATACTTGAAAAAATTCACAAATGAGATTTGCTTCAAAAAAAAAAGACCTAAAATAATCCAACACAACACAAAAGTTGTAATTATGTTAAGTTCACCAATTTTTTCTTCATGTTTCCAATCTTTTTAATAGCATTAAAAATAAATGCTATCAGGAAAAGCCTTAAGGCAAGAAACACTGTTCAGGAAATTCGTTAATTATAAGTCCCATCAATTATTAATTTGAAAGCATAAAGCTCTAACATGCATCCTTGTCACCTTTTACGAATGTGAACATTGGCAGTACATTGGCTGACGTACAGTACACACACTGCATTCTGTGCAACGTGCAGCACTCTTCTAACTTATCTTCTGTTCTTCCTAATTCTCTCTACGCACCCACTTTATGCAGATTACTACAGAGCCAAAACAAGGCAAAAACTTGCACAAAACACTGAAAAATCAATAGTTTGCCTTTTCAATTGTCACCAAGCCCCCGATGGCAGAATGTTGGCCGTTTGTGGCTAGGAATGCCCTGGGGCAGTGTGTGCTTCAGCCTAGGGTGAATGAAGATTAATTGCTAGATACTGCCTGCATCCCTCTAGCTACCAAAAGCTTGTGTAATTCGAACAGCAGAAACAACTACAGAAAGACACAAGGTTGGAAATTCTCGGGATCTGCCAAGCCATTGGCTTCTATCCTGTCATTACGTCTCCGGACCCCTAAGGGTATCGCAACAGACTTGCCATTTATTACATGCGTCTCGTAATTGCTCCGTAGAGTGAAGCTACCGAGGTTGAAATGAAATGACTTGAGAGAGAATGAACAACAAAAAAAAAAGGAAAGAAAAAAAATAAACGCACAGGAAAAAAACAAACTAAACTGAGGGAGTCTTCCTAAGAAAGAGCACCGGGGATTCAACTAAAGATGAAGAGGAGTATAGTACAGGAGGCAATGACCTTAAGTTCAAGAATGGGGTTAATGTATGCAAGGTGATTCATGAGGGAACACTGCCTGATTGGCTATGGCTCACTGCTCCTCTTTATGAATATTCATGAAGTAAAGCATGAAGAAGAAGGATAATAATAGTTGTGTCTGTGAGAGGCATATTGTGATGGGAGAGGAGAGACTGAGCATAATTAGGGTTTAGATCTGCGGGGACGAAACACAACACAAAGATTACACGCATGATTAAGGGCTAAGCTCCCCTGAGTCTTGAGAAGTGTAGCCACGCTGATGACTTTATTTCTAGCTCATGATCAAAAGCGCAAATTGCATTATTTCTTGACACTGTACGGGAATAAGCGTAGAAGAACAAGGACGTAGGATGGGGAGATTAGAGTAGCCACAAGAAGGCAACAAACTTTGATGACTTTTGGCAGGGAAGGATAAATCATATCTCAACTCAGACGATAGTCTCATAATGAACACAGGTTGGCCCTGCTGTATTGGGCAATAATATCCCATATTGGCCTTATTTGGATTTCTTGATGCATGGCGAGACGATGGGGTAATTTTGCAGTCGATCTAATAGAACCAGCACACTACAAGACGGGGGGATAGATTGTACAAGATTTTAAAACAGGACGAACACAAGTAACAAAACCAGTGATGTGTGTCAGTATACAAAATGTATCTGAATATCTCTAGATGTAATAATGAAACAATTGTACTGATGGGTTGTATGAGGTCAAACAAAATAAAAGATATCAGTACTAAGAACTGTCTTCCGAGGCCTATCACTTCAGTCCTATGACACCAACCATTTAAAATGAAAGTGAGTAAAGCTGTTAATCACATTAATAAATTTCAAGGAAATGAATGAACTGTGTGTATGGTTCCGTTCTAGAATAAGTTAAAGCTAATCACACCTGCAGCCCACCTTTAATTCTTCTGGAATGATACAGGTAGCATGCAGCAAATTTTCCAAAGACAAGGCTCAGAAAGATGAGGTCACTTGAATACCTCATTAAACTTTAAAGGGAGATGGCAGCCGCCCCCCAAGTTTATTTTCAAAAATGTGCTAAATGTTACAGATCTCCTTCCTCTTATTTCCGAGCACAAGTATTTTCATAATTTTCTATGTAAAATCATTGAATATTGAGGGTAAACCAGTGAGATATTCTGCATAAATTTAGGAAAGAAGTATCAAAAATATTGTCACATGATTGATATGAGCCATTCCTGAACTAGTGTACCGGGGTACACTACTTCAAACTGGGGGACTGCATTTTCCCTTTAAGATATACAAGTATCTATGGCAATATTAGGAAGGGGTACTCACATGTGAAACATTACTTTTCTTTTACTTTCATATCTCTACAGCATGAACACTCTCCATAGAATCAAACCTTTCTGTTTATTTGAACGCATCCACATCTGATCCTGGCTAGCTTTAACTTTTGCGGACAGACTCCACAATATGTGGGATTGTTTGTATGTGTAATGAATTAAGTAGGAATGGAAAAGATTGTTGAAACTAGTATGTACGAGACTTTGACGTATCCAACAGAAATTCACCCAGGACTCCAGGAGTAATTCTTCACAGGATCATGCATTTTCAGAATAAACTTTAAAACAAGAAAACTGTGTCTTCCTGCTTGCGAATATGACAATTCACCAATTAGTAAGCATTTGCCTGCCTTTTCATATTGACATAATTAAGGAAAAGAAACATTCGTTGGACACTTAACTTTATTTTACTACACAGTAGACATTGACTATTTTTTGTGCTTCTAACACCTTACTCAGAATCCTCAAAATTCCCTGGTCCGGGAACCTATGGGCCCCGACGTTTACAATTACAGTATACTGTAATTATGTGTAGTGCTCACATACCTGTGATCAGTACAAGGAAAAATTGGTAGCATAGTGGAAAAGGGAGCACTCAACTCAAGGCACTCTAGAAGTCTAGAAGCTAAATAGGTGAAGCAGCTCCTACTTTTCTGTCATCTCTATCACCTTCCATTCTCCTCCCCTTCCCTCTCTTCTAAAGCTTCCCCTTCCCCCTACAAATACAATCATCTCTTACACATACCTGGTGAAACAGAAAACTACTTGGATTAACAGACTTCTTTCAAGTCTAACAGGGTAATAAAGTCAATCCTAAAAGTAAAGTTACAAAAACACACAGTACTTAGTACTTCTATGGTGCCAGAAAGTGCTTGTGAAAGATAATTTACAGGCAGAATGGGTCTCATAAAAGTGACTTAGTACCACTAGTACAGATTGAATGCACTTTCTACCTGGTTCTCCAGAGGCTTACAGCTGGTAGATTCATGAGAGATGAAATGAACTCGGGTCATGAAGTCGTAATGGTTGATTTATTGAAATGGCTTGCTATACACATATTAACAGTTCCCTGTTGGTTCTTTACATCAACTAAATTGAAATTGGCTATAAATTATGTACTTTGTTCCTATGTGTAACTTTTAATGCTCAATTAGCTTCTCATGATATTGCATCAGAGATTTTAAGTTATACAAGATTCAAGAATCAAATTCTCCTTCTCAAGAGATCTTGCAAAGACTAATGTACTTTAATATTGTCCTGAAGTCCAGTAGCTTAAAACATTATAGACCAACCATTCAACAGCTTTGTAAAGGATTTAAAAGGTTTTTGAACCCAAATCTCTTCTTTCATCCAAAAAGGAATAGCAAAAAGAAGAAAGATTTGATATTTTAACCAGAATGCAAACAGAGTTCTGCAGACTTTATTGTAACAGTGAGACTTGCCAATATTTACCTTTCCTGTGATAATGTTTAAAAGGTTTCCCCTAATGAATTCTATAGAACCCACTATGCATGAATATTGACTTCTACAAACCCAATGCTCATTTTCTGTAATGTCACATCAAAATTTAAGTACATGAAATTATTTAAGTACTTGTCTTAACCATTTTGATGTGCAATCTTTATTTATTACTCTGCCAATACACTTTCCTCCCCAGACCACTTCTTCCCCATATTCCCTCTTCCCCCATTCCCCTCCCTCCCCTATACCTTCCTCCCACACCTCTTTCTCACAATATCCCTTCCTTCCAATGCTTCCCAATACTCCTTCTTCCAATATCCATTCCTCAACCCCAAGCTTTCCTCTGCACACCCCTTCCTCATACCCTTCTCCATACTCACTCATCTCCATACCCTAATCTCAGAACTCTCCCCTCTGCTTCTCACACATTAAATTAATGAAGATCACAAATAATTGGTTCAATGAGGTAAAATACCAATTGGAATCATAAAAAATAATTTCATTAACAAATAATTTTTTTATTATTTTTGGCCTAACAAAGCTAAATGGCTTATACTTTCTTGCAATCAATGATGACCATCTTGGCAAACTAGCTTTTCCACACTCCAAAACAGGCAACCACATTAATATACTTCACACTTAGAACTACAAACTTTAATAGTGATATGAAAATTTGAGGGCCATGCTAGGAAAATAGAATAGTAAATAATTTATTACAAAAGACTGAGTTTATCAACAATTTGTCACTTACATGCATGGCAAATCACTGCCACACTATCAAAGCTGTACATGACCTTATAGAATGAAAAATTTTGGGAAACATAAAATTGTTTAAAGATTTTGGGAAACACAAAATTGTTTAAAGTGATTTAGTTGATAGCCTCATATGGTGGTATTACAACAATGCAAGGGCATACTCTTTGGAAAGCTAAGAGGTTTTCATTTACCACTCAGATTAACTGAAAAATAAAAACCTGAAAAAAGAAAAACTTTAAACTAACAAAAAAAACAAAAAAAAAAACGTGACTCGCTACCGTAGGGAGTTAGGATGCACAATAGACCTTTTGCCAAATAACCATTACAAAGGATTGTGGGATAGATTTCTGGTGTGAGTCCATTTTGTCAATGGCATTTTACTGTGGGCAAAAATGTCGCATACTAAAACTCTATCCCACAATCCTTTGTAATTGCTATTTGGAAAAAGGTCTATGCAACATAACAGCAGTGAGATTATTTTGCAAATAAGATAGCTTACATACATTCTACCTATTTAATTGGTAGGATTAGACATCAGCTATTGTACAAGACCTTGCAGCTCAATGACTTAACTCATGCCAGAAGATTTGAGAATTTACTCCTTGGGTACTTCCAAAGATGCAGAGACCAAAAAATGCCAAGATACTTCCTTCAGTCAAACTCCTCAAAATTGCAGTAAATTACCAAATCAGGGTGAAATAAACAATCTAATCTCCAGAACTGGGGGACTTAATTATAACTTGAGCGGTTCTTAGTCTCTCCATAAGTCGGACAAGAAACTACACCTACTGTATTTTCCTGTCAGTGACGTGGAGTATTCCAATCCTCCTTCCCGTCCTGTACCGTGAAAAGATAAACTTGCCCATGATTCTCGTCTCTCTGTCCTTGCATCATAAATTACCCGCGTCCATTAAGTTGCCTCCAAATATTTACATGAAGTCATATTTCTACAGTTTTCACAGCACAAATGTTTATTATTTGCCAATTTCTAATCAAATTAATCCTGGGTAGGGCTTTGTCGCAGGTGCATGAAAAAACCATTCAACTTGGAGGTGGGGATATAACAACTGTCGGCGATTCATCTTTTTAGACGTTTTATTGGTAAGTTGTATGGCGCCCTCAAAATAAAGTAAGTCTCAGACAAGAAGGATATTCATCATTTATGAAACTCTTAGTCCTTAAGTTTTTCATAGTTTTTCATGAAGGTTGAGAGAGATACAAAGAGGCAGCTGCTGTCAACATTTAAGCCAAAAAGGAAAGCTTGAAATATTTAGTACTTTTCAAATTTCAATGAATAAATTAAAATTTCGATGATTTCTCATCAGTGGGATATTCTGCATGAAAGCTTCATAAAGCACATTTTGAGGGAAAATGCTACTAAGAACAAAAGAATATGAAGGACATTGCAAATGCGCACGGAAAATAAGAAGGGCACTTGGCAAATATTCCTTGTTAAATCATGTTGCGAAAAGTATTAATGTACTGGTCACTATATTACACTCTAGTAATTTCAAATTCGATACTTCAAGTACAACTAGGGGTCGATTTCTTCTGCTTAGAAACAGGAAGAATTTTGACAAAATCTATATTTGATACCTTGAAAGAAGGAAGTACAATGTGAAACTTGAATCGATGCATGATATATGAATCTTAAGAAATAAATAACATTTAATCAAAATATATAAAATTTCTTGCCATCCCCAGGTCCCTCTGCCATTTTTAATGAATTCAACAAGTAACTGGTTAAAGAAGTCTCCCTGGATAGCAGATTAAAGTCTGATGCTAAAATTAAGAGTGTTTGTCTTATACTTGGAACCTTGACAAGAGAAGGTAAGCTGGTAAGGGGAGCCTTTGGTCAATTTGTCATGGACCATTGGCTGCGGTAAACTGTGCTGCTTTACATTGTTTCTCAAGTTGCAGAAAAGTTGGTAAAAGAGCAACAAACAGGGTTAGTAGGAGCTAAACTCAATGGTTGAGCTACCAGGGTATTATGCCGATGAAGACTAGCAAAACTACTGTTAGAGGGAGAAGTTCCTGGTTTGGTGAAGCTTCTTTGACAATTGTTTAATCTTGCTGGGATCTGATAAAGAGAAAGTTTAGACATGTGGTACCTAGAAGTCTACGACCTTGTATCACCTCTCTTGAATAAAGTCATTGACCTAACTGGAATGTTACATCTCTTTCATTTATTGTCTCTACAAGCTGCTTGATTCTACAAATATTGAACTCTACTGACAAGGCAAGAGGCAGAGGCTAGGAAGAGCTGGGGAAGTGAGGCTACTGTATAATGGCAACATAATCTTTTGGGCTGCTGTGGAGCGTTTCTTGACCCGAAGTCGCACATGATCCAAAAGTGATCAATATAAACTTTTGAGAGTCTGCACCCCCATAAGGGTATTGGGGTCTGCAGAAAAAATGAGCAGTTCACAAATAAAAGACAGCCTGAGTAGGTCTTAGAATTGCATCCTCAGACAAAGAAAACCCTGAGAATGTTCATGACATTAGCCCCAACAATAGTGGACCTAAGGTGATGATACTCCCAAGGTTTCAGAATTTTGAATTTTGGAAGGATGGAGGGGGGGGGGTCATCGTTGGTCAGCGGATAGACGAAAGTTGAGAATCTACACAATAATTGCTGCACAGCCTTCATTTTTAATGTCTGATAGACTCATCCTTTGTTTTGTTCATAACTCTATCATCTGTTAATTTAGATTGGAAGAAGTTGACATCCTTCATAAAATGCTACAACTTGCATCATTTTCTTGATGTGTTAGGTTTAAAGACAAACACAGCTTACTTCAGTGTATAGCACGAAAGCCTCACTTCTTTCAATTGAGGGCCCAAACCCTTCACACTTCTGCTCAGCATATCAATGTATAAATGCCAAAAGTATGTCCCCCCCAAAAAAAATAAGACCTATATAAAATTACCTGAAAATAGTCACTAGGAAGGCTACTAAATCTCTGAAATCTAAAACCTGACAAATCAAGACCCAGTAAAAAATGCAATAACGAAGCATTTTCCCAGATTTTATTCTGTACAACTATTTTAAACAAAACCACATTTTTTCATACTGGGCCTTATTTTCTACCTCTTAGTTTTCCAGGTCTTGGTTTTCAAGGTCTAGTGAATCTTCTGTTTCTTAGTTTCCTAGGTCTTATAGGTTTTAGGTCTCAGTTTTCCAGGTCATATGTTTCCAGACAACCTCCTTCACACCCTCCCTGGTAAATCCATGTGACTAGGTTTGTGTATCCTCTACACGTCTGTATGTCTGTATGTTTGCAATCATATCTTCATGCGTGGAAAAAGTTGGGAAGATGGGAGGCTCCTTCCCAGGAAACTAAGGCATTGGAGGGAACTTTTGGCAAATGGAAGAAATGTCATGTTTTTGAACAAAAAAATACAGAAAGAATTGTGGAAAATTTTCTCCCTTCCTGGGAAATAAACTTTTTTTCCAGCCCTGCATATCTTATATCACAAAACCATTCCATTCTTTCTTCCTAGCCAATAACTATAGGCTACACAAAAAATGGCAAAAAGAAGGGACTGATAATCAGCTTGCAAAATGACCCACCTCCCAGAATTCCCAAACGAATTGGCATTTTAATTTGACAAATCCTTACTAAATTACTCATATGTGCATCAGCTTCTAATAGATACATCCAACAGGTAGATTCCAATTCATCATCAGCTTTAGTTCTCATGTTGAGAGAATGTGCTGGTGATCATAAAAAGTTAAATTGTATTACTTTACAGATCATGGGCCAACTTCAAGATTTAGTTCCTGCTCCCTTTCCATTCCATGGTGCTCTGTTTCACAGAATTTATGACGTTCTTAAAGAGTTCCGAAAAGTGAGTGTAAAGATCTGATACAATACACCATTTCCTGATATGACTTTACATTCCATAATTTCACAGTGTGGAAGGCTTTGAAACTATGCGAGTTCATTTTTCACCCTTCCACAAATGCGTAAGAAGGAAATAATTTCATAGTTGGATTTAAGTTGCAAATTGCCAAGAAGTATTGTTTACAGATGAAGCAATACCTAAAAATGTGTCGAATAATTTGATTGAAATACATCAAAAAAGTCAAAACAAAACCAGCATTTTGCAGGATTTTAGTAGAAACCGACTGAAGTTTCCGTCTACAAACAGCCAATGAAATAGCAGCCATATGAGAAAACTTAAAAAAAAAGGCATTAAATCGAATATCATACTTTTAACAGGAAACCAAAGCAATATTTGCAGTAATCTTCTGAAGAGTATCAACTGTTGATGTAGATTTATTCTGTATCAATGACAAAACTTTTAAATGAAAATTATTAGGTGAACTTGAAACATTTCAGTCAAATTCCCTAAAGATGTATGGGCTAGCATTTTTAACTTGAGTAAATTCTCTGCCCCCTTCCAAAAAAATTTAAATTAAATAATTGGTAAATGAGTATTCTAATTGGTGAAATATGTATGTAAATTGGGACAAAGGAAGAAGAGAAAAGACTTATTTTTTTTAGTAGTTGATCAAGAATCAACCTTGAACTCAATTTAGGAACAATAGGGGAGATGATAGGGACAAGGGAATTAGGGCAATCTTGTTCACAGGAAAACTCAGGTAAGCTAATGTACATTAAAGCTGATGGTACTCACTATATAAGTCTTATTTATGTCCCAGACAAGAAGCAGTAAGTAGTATCTGGGCCTTGTAGCAAGAGCAAGGGGCACTTTTGATTATCCCAAACTCAATTCCCCCAGCCCCAACCCAAACCCCAAACTCCCCCCCCAAAAAAAACCCCGCTTTCAAACTTATGTTTTATTTATTAATGGAACTTTATGGTGGATCCATGAACTTCCCTCCCCACACAGGAAAACTCTTCCCTCCTAACAGACCCTATCCCTCACAGTTCACCAGCTGGCAAGAGCCCCAAATACCATTCCATGGAAACAGCCACAACCAATCTGGCTGCCAACCATGGCATACTATTGAAGTTCCTGGATTACAACCCAGCCTTCATTTTTCATACAACACTAATAATAATACCTTTCAGCGAAGTTGAGCTGAAACTCACCATACTGTTCTTCAACAGGTTTTCAAAGCTTCAAGCTTCACAACTGTTGTCAGGTAGTACCAATAGCTCATCCTAAGCATTGATAATTTCACCCCAGGCTAATCCCAAATTGTCCATACCTCCTGTGCCGAGGAGGACATTCCAGGCATTCACTCCTGGGCACATAATTATACAAAAACACTTTGGAATGCTGCATTGTTTTGGCTAATTAACTGCCTCACATCTTGTTTGGCCTTCATGGACCCTCAAGAGCCTCTAAAATGGGCCAGATTATTCCCTCACATGCAATGAGTAAATGTTTTTACTTTGAGGCCTAAAGATGGGAAGATCCTCAGATATATGATACTACATTACACTCAACCATATGTTAGCATTAAGAACATGTAGCAGGACAAACTAACACCAAGAATTTCATTCAGCTGGGGAAACTGGGATAATCTCCTAAAATAACCTCATTAACTATTGGGTAATTGTTTAAAAACTTATTCACTACCAACCTTAAGTATAAATGGTACAATAACCTTGGAAACCAACCATTAGCCAAATAAGAAAGGGTATTGCTTTGTTTGTAGACATTTATGCCAAGGATACTGGGGTCATATATTTTTGCTACCCTTGTTAAAGTTTATTTTCAAAGTTCTTGTTTATCAGCTGAAACATTAACAGCAATTACTTGAACCAACATTGATCGATGTGTATATTTATCCAGATATCATAAACAGATAGATTAATGGTCTACTTGTTTTATCACAGCCAATTACCGCTAAATTTTACAAAAATATTTCATGGGCCATTAGTACTAACTTATGAATTGCTCTTACTAGTCATGTCAAAAACCGACTGCATGGTCAAGTGGTTAGAGCATCCGACTTGCAGCTGGAAGGTCGGGGGTTCAAATCCTGGCCGGGTCATA
>WURT03000025.1:1275868-1301945 GCA_009936505.3 Holothuria glaberrima
TACCACAGAACAACTCTTGGCAATGAATAAATCCCCACTAGATGGTGCCCTACACACTTCCTAAACAGCTTGCTATACGTCGCCTTTGCATTGTGATGAAGAGGAGTATGAAATTCTTCAGACATATGTTCCACTCAAAGGTTCATCCTCAAGTTTCCAAGAAAATCCCCAAAACTACTTCTACTATTGGACAGACCATCTACCACAGAACAACTCTTGGCAATGAATAAATCCCCACTAGATGGTGCCCTACACACTTCCTAAACAGCTTGCTATAAGTCGCCTTTGCATTAACACTGATACTTACTCCTTAATATGCTAGCCACGAGAAACAATCCTTCCCCCCCACCTTCCTGGTGGGGATATTCACAAGCGACTAAACTTACCCTTGGTTACATTTTATTTTTATTTGGACAGGTAAATCCCGAGGATGTTGCTTCACATGGCAGCCATAGCAATCAAGAATCATAAGTGTGGAGGATGGAGGATCTCCTTGCTGCAGCTGCCATGTAGGCAACATCCTCAGGAATTCCCTGCACAAATAAGATGTAGCAAGGGTACGAGTACATGCTCTGTGAATTCAAATGTTGTTCAGAAATATTTTTTCACGATGCAGCAATTTAATCATCATAACATACAATACACTGGACAACCTGACAAATGAGCCTGACCCAATAGCCTTTACACCAGAATTGGACTGACCATCCCTATTCAACAAATGTATTGGATGACAGTCCCCATTTTCGCCCTGTATCAATATCAGTAAAATTTACCTTAAATCCAATTTAAGGTATTGCCAGGAAATACTGAGGTTAAGTAAGGGTAACATGTGAATAGGAGATAAAGAGGGGTGATATAGATTCTACAATGGTACTTGCAGACGAGTTAGGGAATTACATGTGAAATTAGGAGCTGCTGATGAGAGCGAAATAGACTCCCAAAACACATTCCCTGAAAGCCACACAACTCAGAGCAACAGCACACAATACAAACAGAATGCATGGAGAATAGATGAGGTTAAGTAGGAGTGAAAAAGATTGCAGATATAACTTACCAATATTTACCATCCTATACATAATGAAAATGGTACACTATTTGAGTATTTATGAATGCAAGTTCCACTCCTTTACCTGCTGACATCAAAATGAAATGGCACTTAGTTGTGATACCCGCTACCCAATGCTTAATATGCAAATGCTTATTTCCCAAATGTCAGTATCGGTGGTTGATATACTGAGAATTAAATTATCGGTAGCAGTAATATCGAATACTTTTTATATCAAAACAACATTACATTACTCCACTTTCCACTTGCCAGCAAGTCCCCCACCCTCTCCTCACTTGACATAAGCCCTGCAAGACTTGCTCCTCCGTTCTAATTTAAAAGCACCATTACGCCAAATTATAGTCCACACTTCCACACTTAATAATATCCATAGTGTAGTAAAACACAGTTGCAAACCATAATACTCCTAAGTTCAACTGTCACCCTGCTTGCCTAAGGCAGTTTCCACAAAGTCTAAGGCCATATCCCAAACTCTATTCAGTAGCTGGCCAAATTCAACATGTGCTTGCTGCTCTTGTCTTTTGTCCTATACCAGGGCCCATACAAAGCTCATTAAAGAAGAAAAGATGATAAATGGTAGCAGAAAGGCAAACATGAAGTGCTTTACCAACCTCTGCCCCTAGCTAGTATCCATCTGCACTTCATAGGTGCTTGGCTTTCAGCTCTTTGACTTGCACTTAAAGGGATACACAGTAATTTGACCAATGTACAGCACCCCAGTATGAAGAAGACAAAATACCACACCAGAAATGAGCAACTGTGAATTAATTCAAAACCTGACTTGAAAAGAGTTTACTTTACCAAGGAAGTAAGTCAATCTCCAAATATTTCAATGTATGCATGTCCACAAGAACCAGCTTTCCTATCAATGGCCTCTAATCCTTCTGTACATTAAGGGAAAAGTCATTTACCAAGAAGCCTCTCTATTTTTTTTTTTTTTAACTTTCCTTTAAATTCCACACTTCTTCAACCTTCCTCTCTTTTCACAAAATTAATCCTTACCTGGTATTTTACGTATGGCAAAGCAGAGGCCTCAAAATTATTGTTCAACATTACCTAACTCAAATCTTCTAATATTGTCTGCACCATGTTTCAAAATACAACTGTTGCATATTTCACATAAAGGTATTCCTACGACACTCCCTATTATTTTAACAATTCAGAAACAAAAGTAAAGTCATGTGATCAATAAAAAGCCGTTACCAGATTAAGGATCTACCAGGGTTGTCAAGGAATAATTTATCTGGTATCGCATCGCAATTTGCTAAACAACCTGGCAAAACTGCTACACAAATGAAAAAATTTGTAGCATTTTTTGTGTTCATAACCATAGCATTTTTAGTGATTAACACTAAATAAGTAAAACAAAATCCTGAAAACTGCTATGCAAAATTGAAACACTAAATTATTTCCTGCCGGGTACTTCTAAATCACATCTGGGTTACTGCATTTGCCCCACATCCAAATTCTCCCTAAGTTTCATTCCTACACGATCACTTCCTCCAATTAATCCTCAAAACGTGCACCAATTAATTTATTGTTCATCACTGTATATACCTCTCTGTCCTTTATTTCACAGATTTTCCACTAAAGTGTTTCTGCAAAATTAACAAGAACTTCACAAACACATCAGATTTATTACTCAAATTGACCTGGAGGCAAATTACGTCGCTTTAATGTCATGACCCAGACTGAGCAAAACTCGAATCAAAAAGCTGAAACGAAGAAGGTTGCCCTTGCTGGCCATGACATCCTCTCTGCAGTAAGAGACTGCTGTTCCAAGCTCTGCCTAATCCCAAAGATAAACACAGAGCCAGAATATCTCTTTGGATTATCTCAAACCTACCACAAAGGCAAGGAGGTTGGGAACAGTTACAGATTGTGAACTAATCAAAATTTATGAACACTCTACTTGAACTAAACTCACCCTTCCTTCAGGCCAAAGCCAAAATTTTCAGAGAAATATTTTGGTCGGCTCAATGGCTGGGGAGACGTTTTGTGCAAGATACAAAGCAAGCAATGACTGGAATAATAGAGGTTATATTTTTGCACTGAGAAAAATGTTTCCTTTCCATTTGTAATGCTGTGACAGCAAATAAATGTTTCTAAAGAACTTGTTTTGCCAAGTAACTTTTGCCGAAGGCTCTATACACACTAGTACAATTTGAAATAACATTCCTGTACGAAAACAACAGTGCCTAGGAAAGAGATGACACATTTACCTTGTTACACTTTGAACGGAAGGATGTAACTGGAAGTTAATCGTACAGTTTGCAAAATGCATAAAAACAAGATCTTAACACGCCAAGTTATTTAAGTATTAGCAACAAGTTTCACCTCTAGGTTAGATTCAACATAGATTGTATACAGTATACTAAATGGTACAATACAATAAATTGTAAAACTTTTTTTTCCATTCTGTTTTGATATTTTTTTATTATTTTTAGTAATTCACTTTGCCTAAGTTAAAAGCAGTTTAGGCATATAATAATGATCCCATATTCTTGCTTCAGAAACCAACAACCAGTGAAAGCAGACAATATGCACTTCATCAAAACTGAATGGCACAGTGTTTCCTTGGTGAAATGAGGATGGCCAAGGACATTATCTCTTCTACAAACTGCCATAATTTCAACATAAATACATCACTAAGCTGCCAAACCACTGCACTTCGCAGCTTCAGTATCTACTAGATCTTTTTTTGAAAACCGATGTGTACCATTTGCTTAAAGGCAATAGCCAGTCACCCCAAAATTTTCTTTGGAAAATCAGCAAACTCTTGCAAATATCCTCTTATTGCATTACAAGTACCTCTGAAGATGTTTTGAATATAATTATTACAAACAATTGGTAAAGCAAGAAGCAATTCTCCTTGAATTTCACATTTCACTGAAAATATTGTCAATTTATCACATGATCAGAACAGGCCATTCATGAACTAGATCTGATGGAGCATATTAAAGTTCAGTTCTCTGATTGGGATGACTGCATTTTACCTTTAATGATCAGCAGAGCTTTCTGAAATAGCAAACCAAAAGCTAAACAACGACTAATGGACACCAATAAATGACCCCTGACATGCAAAGCGAACAAAGCTTTTCTTCAGTTGTCACTATGAAAGAACTAGCAGTTGCCCCAAATGGCATAAACCATGCAGTGAGAATGGTTACCCAGACCAGCAGCAAAATGTACAACAAAGTGTCATCAGCTTCAGGTATTATACAGGTCTAGGTAATGTGAACTGATCAGAGTCACAGTCCACACTAAAATGCACAACCCACAGTCATGTTGCTAGGTCAGCATCTGACAACTTTATAGTTTAATCCCTTCAAAAAGCTAAAAAGTAAGTATAAAAGAATTAAATCGACTAAAAACGGCATCATTCTAAAAATTTAAGGGGTAGGGTAGGGGTAAACCCTCCCTGCCCTCCCTGCCCTCTCCTCCAATCTGCCACTGCTAATTTAAATTACAAAGAACTGATCCATTGTGTGGCATATACTTTTGCTAGAACAAACCCTGACATCCGCATATCGACATAACTAAGACAACATGTTACCTTGTTCCAATCAAAACAGTCAGAGTATACATGCACTACATACCTGTTAACCATATAGAATAGATGTGCGGTTTATGTAGAACTATAAAAGTTAAGTCCCTTTCACAATTGATACCATGCTGTTTAATAGCAGTCATACTTAAACACTTATGTGTGTAACTTGTTTATCTTACACCAAAAACAATTGATACAATGATTTCCTTTACACACTTCACAAAAACATCACATATAATATCTTGTAAAAACTTGCGAAAACAAAGGTACCTGATAATGAAGTCTGTCAACAGCTATGATAACACAAGATGTGTCGTTTACCTTCACAAATTATAGCTGTTGATACATTAATGTGTGACTTCATCACAAAAAGAAACAATAAATAATGTACAGAATCAAAACTTCTTACCTTTGCTTTAATTGCTAAGTACATCAGCTATATAAAGCAGCCTGAGTAATAGCTGGTATTTTAACCTATCAGTAGGTTCTAACTGTGGAGTCTAGTTGATGCATGTAAAAATTTGTCCACTAAAGCAGGCATCTATGAAGAGTTTACTGATCATAATGACTCTACGTAAGTATCTGAAAACATGCTAGTTGATACACAATTGAATACTAGTTGAAAATTCCCTGGTCGAATTAAAGGGGCTGTGGAATCCCCCAAGATATATCTATAGCCCTCTAGTTCTAAATACTGGAATTTTATTACTGCACTTTGATTGACATTCATTCAAACAGTTCAGACAATAGCTGCAGTATGGTTGGTCAATGATGACCTGCACAGTCAGTTGTGTTCCCAATTAAGTTCACACATATAGCTGTGTGTTAATTTTATCTTGAGCAATTTAACACAGTGCAGGCTACTGTGGCTCTGTCTTGGAAGTGTACTACACAGGTGTTTTTGTTTACATTGGAGGAGAGGCTAGAAGTAAACTTAGTACTGGAAGAATTCAATTTTACTGCCTAAGGTGGTATTATAGTGCTTTTAAAGGGCAACAAGTCTCACTCCAGATGACAAAAAATTTTCCTTTCTCAGTTTACTTACAGTCCCTCCTCCATGCAGTTCAGAAAAGAAATAACCTGTGAAGTATACACTTCCCTGTAAAGTAGCCTGCAATAAGTTTAAACTGCTCGAGGCTTTATCAACAAAGCACTGTGTATGAACAGCTGACTGCACAAGTTGCCATTGACCAACCAGAATGAACTAATTACTGCTTGAATTAATGTCAAGTGCAACCACCAATTGTATTAAAAATATGATATTATTCCTTCATAAGTTAGAGATTATGAATAGCCCCTTTAATTTACATTTTCTATAGATATAAAAAGAATCTGGCCCATACCTACAAATTTCAAATTTATTCTAGTTAGCATAATATCAAGTATCACTTTACACTTGATGTGAATGACCAGCATCATAACTTACAGTACCTATTTTCCTTTAACCTATGCACAGACTAAAGCTACCATTCATGGTTGACTAACTTTTATGTATTTTAACTGGTGTAGCATTTTTAAGTGCCACATGTTTCAGTGGTGCTATTATGTCCCAGAGAATGAAAAATTCAGCAAAAGCTCATTGTGGTGAAAGGTCTTCCATATTGTTACACATTTCCTCTATGGGAAAGAAGCTGGATTTTTTTTTTTTTTTTTATGGGGGGAGAGGGAGAAGAGAAGGTGACAGGGAGGTACTGTGGGTATTTATCTTATCACATCCCTTTCTCTCCCCTGCCTGAATATCTGTCTCAGCATACTATGCCATTCAGTTGCTATAAACTGAAGACCCCATCAGAATCATGGAGTTGGACAGAAATATACAGGGAAATTTTGTTGCCACTTCCCTTACCCCTTTTGCCACTAAAAGTTTACTCCTTTATGCCAAGGAAAGGTTAACTTTACATACTTTGCACTGGTCAGTAGCCTCAAGTAATTTTAGGCCACAGTTTAGATTGTTCAAATCCTTCCAAACCCATGGACAAAAACCAGGACACAAAATACACATGGACTTGGCAAGCAAAAAGAGGAGTAGGAAGCAACCTCCTAACAGAGGCCAGCCACAGGGGCCAGCCTCCTCCATGGGGTGATCAAGACTTGTCAGGACCTTCAATATGGATAAGTGATGGTTACAACTGTAGATAGGAGGTAGGAGAGGTGCCATAATTCAGGGCCTTGAAGGGCAATTGTTTTAGGATGCTAAGAGAGGAAGCATATCCAGGTGGCAGCCAATCTTACATCAAATATGGTTTCTTTTCAAAGGCCAGATCAGATGTGAAAACCATAGATTTCTGTTGGATGAAAAACCCACCTGACTTTGACACGGCCGGGGATCGAACCCCAAAACTTCCGGTTCCTAAGCTAATCAATTCAAATGCCACTGCCTTTATCCACTCAGTCACAGCACTGGTGCCATGTACATCCTTCCAACAATGCTCACATTAACCTCCAATTATACTCTATGCTTGCAAATATTATGGATGCATCTTAACCACGAGGCCTACATGACATCATACTTGCCTTGTATGAAGTTTGTACAACTAATGGTTTGTATGAAATAATTGCTTGTACAAAATAATGACCAAATGATAAAATCCATTTCCACTTCTCACAAATGTGAGATCACACCAAGAAATAAAGACAACATGCTGGTAGAATAACATGCAGAGATTATACACCAATATAAATTGCGTCAACAGTAATAATACACGGCTTTTAGTATTTGCTTCCTCGTCGGAAGTATAATACATATCGTCACATTGTCTGTCTCAACACCAAGAAATGGCAACAACACAACCTTTGTTAATACTCATAAAGCTCAGCATTTTCAGTAAAAAAAAAAAATTGTAAATACAGGGAGTGTGATGAGTAACTTATTTCAAGAGGACTGTTGGTAAATAAAACTTCAATATAATGCCACATCTGCAATGATCTCTTCCTCTACAATAATATCTACCTTCTTATTTACTGCTTCCTAGTAACTATGGTTACCTTTAAACTATTTTTTAAAAGTAACCATAGTTACTATGATAGGGTAAATGAGTACATGAGATCTTCAACTTCCCATCCCCCCACCTTCTCACTCTCAAATTGCCTAGAATAATTATCTACCCCATTAAAAATATCCGCTCTTACTACCACCCCCACAACTTACATAAGCACTGACCTTTATATTTTAAGTGTCACAGAGAGAGCACTGTTAATTAATTATAACAAATCATAGAGTAATTAACATTTCCTCCTGTATATTTTGGTCTTACTTAGAAAGGCATACATCACCTATATACTAAAAACCTCTTAATCACAATGTAAGTACCATTCATGATTTTTATTTTATGATTTGCATGAAGGAAATTGCTGTATAATTTATCGCCTTACATTTTGCACTCCCCACAGCTTACTACACATTAAACTAAGTACATGAACATATCATCAGAGTCCCCACAACTCACTGGTGTGGATATTCATGAGCATATAGTTTAATACCCGTGTGATGTCTAATATGCATTATTTCCCCAGCAAAGTAGGGAATTAAGAGATCTTTTTGTCTTATTAGTTTAACCAGACGATCAAAAAACGTGTTCACATGGAGAAGACAAAAATGGGGAAGTGTTTAGGCTCTAGGGTGCCCTTTGTAGGGAGGGGAACCTACTGTGCTATAGCCTAACTCTTCCTTCTCCATTTTTGTCTTCAGTTTTTGGCCAGACAATAATTGCGGGCCATAATGGCACAGATATGTAAATAGGAGGTAAGGAAGAGTTAGATGAGGTTTTACAGCTCAGTTTATAACCATCTGGTTCAAGTCGTGCCGGCCACGGCCTTTTTTCTAATTGTGGCTCACTGGCTTGTTTTCCCTACCCCATTGCTTATGCTGAGCACCAAGTACAATGGCAGTAGGTTCCATTTTTAAAGTCTTTGGTATGACCCGGCCAGGATTCGAATCCCCAACTTCCGGCTGCAAGTCGGATGCTCTAACCACTTGACCATGTAGTCGGTCGAGGTAAGGAAGAGAGAAACAGACTTTGGAGATCGTTTTAGTACTGATCCCTTAGTGTGACCAGAAGTGGGTACACCATTTCAGTGTTAAGGATGTTGGTGAGAGTTCTTAGACCTCCAAAATTCAACTTTTCCTCCACCTATCGTTTTGTCACATTCACTTTACAGATATAAGCTTACCCCTTGCCACATCTAATATGAGTCACTGAGGATGAATCAGTGGGTCAGGGGACTATCTTCCAGTTACAATAGGGGCACCATGCCAAACAATCTCCAAATGCCTCCCTTCACTTGGGAATAATCCATATTAGACATAGAAAGGGGTTAGTGAATTTAAAAACTCAGTAAATGGAATAATGTCACATCTTTTCAAAGAGCCATCAATGATTGATATCAGGGTAAACTACTTCAAATTGGAAGGGAAACCATCTGTCATTTACATGTTTTCCCATCCTACAACTGTTTCTGGACACTAACTTTAAGTCATCATAGGCCTGCCATATTACCTACTCCCAATATGAGTTTCAACCCCCCCCCACTCCCACCCCACCCCCAGTCCTCTACCACTTCCCACATCTTTCATAAAAAATTAAGATTGGATTGCCTACTTTTGACTGGTGTCAGAGTTGAAAGCTTTGCCTAGATGGTACCAATTTGCATGTGAGCCACCTTACATATTCTTTTGCCCTAAAGGGAGAGGGTTTCCTCCAGTTAAACCCTTTCCAGGATGATCTAACCCTGCTCCCCCAAAGAACCCTGAAAAAAATTTGTAACACCAGTTCTTTCACATGTATCCTGATATTGCTACCCACAAACTTTATAGAAACTTGTGCAGTACCATCACTTCCTTGTTCTAAACATTTATCAATCTGCCTATTCTTTTTCAGCTTTTCTTTAACTCCCAAGTTGATAATAGAGGGAGACATTGCAGATTCCAAATGACAAACTAACTAAGTTATCGACCACTTACCCATGATTTAATAGCTCTGAGAATAAAACTTCCCCATTTTCTTGATTACAAGTCTTTCTCAGGGGGAAATGATTTTCTTAGCTGGACCAATTTCATCGCCAAGGCTTGGTGGAATTGCAGCCTGTCGATCTCAAATTTCCTACAAATTGGGAAAATTTCAATCCTTGTGGGCAAAAAGGCGGGACAAGAGGATGTCAGTCCATTGATCTCCAGCTTAAACTAGGTTTTCAAATAGACTTGTCAAACCCATCAAATCTGTGTCATGAAAAGGTTACCGTGGAAACATTTTGCAGCTGTATTCGCAAAAAGGTTACCAAAACTCCCAAGTTTATGATCCTGTCGTGCTAGTAGGGGCGATAAATTTCTCTCATCTCAAATTGAGACACCGACTTTTAAATCTGACAATGACTTGCTTCCGTTCTTTTTGCTTTACTTATTTCATCTTCTATTTCCCCAGTGTTTGGTATAATATGTATCTCCTGATGGATTTCATAATTTTTTTTTATTGCAAAAGACATTTCAATTTTATGTTCTGATGTAGGCATGGATTTCTAACATGTTAAATAATTCTTGTTTACTAACTTAATGGTAGACACATTTCCCAGAGAAACTTTACACACACACATCTGCTTAAAAATCTATTTGAATTTGATATCCTACCTTTTAGCTTCATCAGCTCCCATTTATACATCTCCCTTTAATGTGTTAACATATCCTGTTTCTTTTTTTTCTTTTTTCTTTTTGAAAAGATGGTAAGCCACTTTGTGATGTATATTTCTCCCACCCACCAACTCCACATCCTCATATTTCCTCTGAAATACTCATAGCAAAGGACAAATGCCTTTCAAGTAAAGCATGATTTCTAAGGCATGACATACAAACACAAAGACTTGCAGGCATTCAATTATTCAAGGCAAGGTGGGGTGATGCAGATGAGGGGTAGTTTCATAAACCTTTTGTGGGGACTGAGATTCCTGCTAAACATGATACATCTTTAAACTAGGGCATAAGCAGTTGCCCCAAACTTATTTAGAAACAACAGCCAAATCCCAAAAATATCCTCTTAATTCCCTTCAAATACAAATATTGCATTTTCAGTCCCTCCCTATTCAGTGAGAAGAATACATTGGCACATGAATGATTCTCAAGAGCCATTCATGAAATAAGATACCCACATATAATTCCAAATAGGAGTGAGTGCCTTTTCCCTTTAAATATTTTATGTAACATACATACACACATGCATGCACTTTCGAGCCCAGTATCTACATCTTTGGCTAATAAATATTAAAAAAAATCTGCAAAACTCACAGGTTTAAGAGTCCATAAGGAGGAACAAAATAAACTATTATGGACTTAATTTGAAACCATAGAACAGTTCCCATTCAAGGTAGTTCTTTGGAAAGAGCTTCAAAATACAAATATTTGATGATATCCATCCAAACTATCCAAAAATACAAAAGGGAATTAAAACATCAAGATTTTTTTTTTTTTTTTTGAAAAACTAACCCTTTTAAAGTACCGGTAAGGATGCTTTGAATTCCATTCAACCCATTTATAGTTTTATACTCCTCTGGCTTGCACTTAAAGTGTCTTGCATATTGAACTTGTCTCAAGTAGCTTATAGATATGTATATTACTTTAACTGCTGTTTATAAGGATACTCTGTGCACATTTAACATTACTGTTCTCCTATCATATAACAGTTATAAGCTACAATTAACATGCCATGCAACTGGTAACTTTTCCTGACCTGATAAGGTTACAACTATACAACTGTGGGACTTTCCCTGAAAATAATACCACATAGTTAAGCAATAGATCTAAAGTCTGCTCTTTTGAAAGGGTCAATGTTCCTATCACAGGACAAAAACAAGTCCTGTTTTGAAAAAGGAAAATGTAAAAGCAAAGATAGGCTATTGACCAACTGACATCCAAAGCAGAACTTCCCTTAAATAAAGGAAAATATTGCGTTTAAAATGCACCAGCATGGCATAAAAAGAAAACACCTTCATTACTAAACCGTTCACAATAGCAATAACTTTTATCTTCTCAAAATCTTATTCATTACAAGAGTAACAGGTATTGCATCATTTGAATTTTAGAAAGTTTGGGTAAACAAATTACTTTTGTGCAACATATAACCGCATTTCTTCCTGTGAGAGCTTTATTCCTTGAAAAGAAAGCTGCCGTACTGCCATATCTTGAATTGTCTATCATTCTGTATCTATTAATATGGGTTTCAAAATTATAAAAGTTTTCTGCAAAACAAATGCAAAATTTCCCTTTCAGGGGGGTCTGAAAATACCATTCAAAGAATGCCATCCCTTTGTTCTTTAGACTACACCACGCAATTAGTAAATGTCACAGGTACACATCTCTAATGGCTACTTTACTACAGATGTTAAATGCCATCTCAATTGCTTGTAACTGTTACAAAGGGAAATAATTGAGGTATGTAGATTGCACAGTACATCCCCTAATACAGCTTGTTTGTAAGTCACATTCAAGATGTCTTCTTCTTTTGTGCATATTAAGCAAAAATGTATGTTAGCAAATAGCCAGTTATGATATCATTGTAGTTTCACACTTTATATCTACCCTAACACAGCCACTTTATTGTAGAGGAGGGGAAAGGTGTATGGGGAGGAGAAAGTGGGAAGTTTATAGTTCTTTGTAATCTCTGTATCACTGCTTTGGACATGTTCACTGGTTTTCACTATTTATAAAACATGCTTAACAATGTAAGGTGGATATGAGAACTTGAAGATATGTAGCACAAAATGTGAAATACTTCTGATCATTTAACTTATCTTACTGTAAAGTTTGAAATATTGATACACGTTTTACCATCAAACTTTGCACAAAACGCCAATTCATCTTTGCTTTCAGACATGGTACAGTTCTAAAAATGACAGATGAAGGTACTAAGCAATCCTTGATATGGAATTACTCTACTGTACCAACAACTTTGCCAGCAGCAGCAGGAATTATGCAGGCAATATACAGTGAATACATGTAAATAGGAGGTAAAGTAAGGAGTAATAAACAGACTCACAATGTACCAACTTATTTGAAGTACAGATTTCTGCACATAAAGTGCTATTTTAGGGCTTAATTTTTCCTCACACCCTAGTGTTGCCATTGAAGCTTGTGTAATACTTTTAAGTTGTAAATACACTCATACTTTTATATGTACAGTTGAAGACAAAACTAGAACATCTAAATATAAAGACAAAAGTTTCTGAAATTTTGCTGTTCAAAGTTTACCAATACCAATGACCTTTAAAATTGTTTGTGGGGGTTTCTTCCTCAAATCTGCCAATTATTTCCTTTTGAACTCAAAAACTCCCAATGGCATTTCCTCAAATCCATGTTCATTCCAAAATGAAGTAACAATTTCGAGTCACCTTCTCCGAATCATTCAGGAAGAATTCTTGCAGGAAGTGGCTGTGTACAAGAGATACCTTGGACTTGGAACATGTTCAATCATAAATCTGATTAGCAAAGAATCTCTTTAGGGGAAAAAAAATTCATGAGACCTTTCCACACAGAAAGTCCTGAAACAAATAAAGGATGCAAGTACAAAACACCAACACACTTTTTAAAAACAAGAGCTAAATTCACTCCAAAAAGAGTTTGATGAGGGACCACTCCTCAGTAAGAGTGTATTTCACCCGAAGTGGAGTGAAAATTCACTCCAAATAGAGCGATACTTCATTCCATGGATTGGAAGTATTGCTCTATTTGCAGTGAATTTTCACTCTCTGCTCCGGGTAAAATTCACTCTTACTACTAGGAGTGGTCCCTCAGTACAGTCTCTTTTTGGAGTGAATTTTGCCCTTTTGTTTATAGAGTACAGATAAAGCTGGTAGAACATGCTAGACCATCCTTGAATACTGTTTGGTAGTTAGAGGAGACAAATAATCAGGCCATGGCACTGGAAGGGAACCTCTAAACAATGCATACTTTAGAAAGGGTAAATGTCCCCCTCTCCTCGTCCCTCCCCCAAACTGAACTCCACAGACTAAACATTAAGTGAAATTGCCCTTACTCAAATCACCTGCCTCTGTACAGTGCAAAACCCGACCTCTGGTTGAAAAGTCGGGATTTTACTTGATGTTCGCATCTACAGATTAGAGCCTAAAATTTTGAAAAATCAATAAAAATATTATTAAACCTAATAAGTGTCCCAGAGGCTATAATCTGTCGGTGCGAACTCCAAGTAAAATCCCTACTTGTCGGCCAGAGGTCAGGTTTTGCACTGTTCAGGGGTAGGAGATTTGAGTAAGGGTGATATCACGTAATGAAGATACAGATTCCATAGGATAACACAATATTTAAGTTCAAGGAAATGTAAGTAAATGACACTGTTTAAAACCAGTAAAGTGTATTTTCACCTCCCTGAGACAAGGAAACACAAATTTGACTTCAGCTGGGTACCACCACCAGCTAGTGTTGGAACAATTATCGAATTATCGGTATCCACCATCGTTATATTTCCTCCCATCCTGTATCAGTATTGTCAAAATGTCGATATCACCTAACCGATAGTTAAAGTCCCGTATGTCATGAAAATGGTACACCATTTGATTATTTTTTAATGCAAGTTCCAATATTTTACCTCAACAAGATGAAATGACACTTGTGGTGCCCAGTAAACTATGGTTAGTTGCAGGATACTTTATTTCCCAATTATAAGATTGGTATCTGCAGATATTGAGAGCTGAAATATCAGTATAAGTAATATTGGCTACTTGTCATTCATTACAACACTACTACCTTACTATTGTCACAAAAATGAGAATACAGTTCAATAGGAAAAAGTCATATATCCCTTTTAAAATTCTTCAGGTACGAACTTGTGCAAATAGGAACAAAATCTTTTCATAATTACTGCAGAGACTTTCCTAGACAGGAAAACCATCACCTGATAGCAAATTGTACAAATACTGTATGACGAAAGCAACAGGGAAAAAAAAATGATGTTCAAAGCTACTGCAATCAAACAAAGACAGTATCAAAACATGACCATGAACCAGTCTGGTTAAAAAAGCATACACCAAAACAGAAGTAAGAAAGAAAGATATATGACCATCAAAGTGATAGAACTATTCTGCTGAACAGAAGACATACAGTATGCTCTTAAAACAAAAGAGTGAAATTCACTCCAAAAAGAGTGTGCTGAGGGACCACTCCTGGTAAGAATGAATTTCACCAAGAGTAGAGTGAAAATTCACTCCAGACAGAGCGAAATTTCATGTGGGTGAAGTATCACTCTCTTTGAGTGAATTGTCACTCTACTTGGGGAAATGCACTCTTATAAGGAGTGGTCATTGGGCACATGTATGCTTTTTGGAGTGAATTTCACTCCTTTGTTTTAAAGTGTACTATAATTTATAGAAAAGAAAGCATGAATGAACAGAAGTGACCCTGAGAGCTACCTATCTCCACAAAGTCTTTACATGTTCTGTTAAAAGCGTAACTGTTGAACATGTAATGTCACCACTCACTAGTTGACATCTTTCCTAAAATTCAATCATTTTTTTTTTTTTCACAGCTTTGTTTCTAAAATATGATAGGAACTCTACTGTATACAATTCTTTCAGGACATGCTCATAAAAACTTTCACATCCACCACATAACAACAGATCGAGATCAGATGAACCACAAAATGAAAGCATGTAGAGGTCCTTTGATTAACTGTACGTTACCCCCTAGCAAAAAAACGTATTATCAATTTAACCATCTGAACCCAAAAGTAGAATAATGAAGACAAAGACCCCCTGTGGAAACCAAGGCCCCCAGGAACACTTGCCTGGCATCAGGGCATTTTGTTCAATACCAGATGTAGGAACCATCATTACCCAGATTTTTTCTTCTTCTTTTTCTGTTTTCCTTTCTTTTCAAAAACAATCATCACAACACCCTAAGGATGGCATGGTTGAGATTTGTGACAGGTACGAATTGTCTTGGTGACTTGCCGAGAATTTCCAAACCTATAAGAGTAAGAAACAGTCTTCCTTAGCAGAAAAGGAATTTGGCTTGAGGGCTGTTCCCCTGTCTAGGGACTGCAAGCCTACAACTGCCAAATTTATTTTGATAGCCCCTTTTTAAGTGTTTACGTCTTTGAAGGAACCCTGGTGGGCCGTTAATGAGACTGAGGAAAGGCAGGCACTGTTCCCTTGATCTGCCAACAACATGAATGACGTCACCGGGACGGCCATGTTGGAAGCCCCAGTGATTTGGGAACATACCGATCATAATAAGGCCTGTAGCTAGCCATACTTCCAACCTGTGGAGAAGTATTGTTAGCCTCGTGGGGGTGGCTAATGACAAGAGGGGAGTTTGACATCGCCTGAAGCGTGACAATTGTTGCCACAAAAGGTAGCCATGATGCTGAGTTCATCTTTTGATTAACCCCTACAGGAAGAGATAAAAATAGGGTAGTACCAGAGAGAGAGACTCATCCTGGAGAGAGGCTTATCCAGCTGGTTTGATCAGATGGTGGTCTTTACAAAGGACATGAATTATACAGAAGCTGTATGAAGTAATACTGATACATTGTACACAGTAGACTGCACAGCAGACCCTATTTTCTAGGGTACAGTGCAGGAATTATAACAGAGTTGGAAAGACTATCACTATTCACCGTCGGTATCGATCCATATTCCCCATTTTCATCCTGTATCAGTACCAGTAAAATTTAGCTTAAATGCATTACCTAACCAATATGTATCATATATTATGTAAATGGTACACTATTGAGTATTTTTGTATGCAGGTCCCAATATTTTACCCCATCAAGATGAAACAACACTTCATTGAGGTAAACCGTATGGTTAATTGCAGGATCATGCTCATTTCCCAAATATCAGTGTCGGATCAGTATTGACTGATATTAAGAGCTGAAATATCGGTATTGGTAATATCAACTACTTGTAATATTGATCAGTACAACACAAGATTATAACATTTGATAAAGTACTGTCAATTAAGAACTATGATCAAGCTTGAATGGCTATCTGCTTCATACTGCAAATAAAATGTTTCTGAGTGCAAGGACATAAAATCTGCATGAGAGCAAGAAACAGTATAAGGTCACTATGTGTGCTACAAAAACCAACTATTACCAGATTCACAATTTAGAAACACGTGGAAATACGTGAGTCTGATACATGCAGCATACATTACTTACTTCTCATGGTATTCATGCAAAGTGTACATTACGCATGTATTTTTATGCCAGCTTATGCGATGACAGAAATGCATGCAAGTCAGCAAAATGAACAGAGGCATGAAAAACCTATTAAAATGTGGCAAGTCTGTTAGCCAATAACATTAAATGTGATTGACCAGATTTAACCACGAAGGGCTAACCACAAATTTACTACAGTTATTCTGTATGTCTTTGTGAACTTTGCATGGAAAAAGGTTTAATATGCAAGTAAAAACCTGTCTCTAAATCCTTCAAACTTAATCCCACACAGTTTTTGAAGCACACACTGCACACCCTGCTTGCCAGTACATGTGCATCAAGATGAAGCAATACAGCATTTAAAAATAACTGTGGTAGGATTTTGAAGTAGCATTAAAGGAAGGTTTAAGCAAAACATTTTTGACATGTGAAAGAGAAACTAGATTTAATTATTATGATTAATTTTCAATCAGATCTGACATGTATGTAATTTTGAGATATCAGCAAATGAGGTTTACTACATTTGTGACCTAATGTAAAGTGAGCGTTAAACTAGGGAGTTGCAAGCAAGACTAACATATCATCTACTTACACTGATGAGCAATGCTTTGTTTCCTTTGTTTTTCAACCTGTTGTTTTGACCTTGAAGTTGATTAGGATATGAGCTTCCCAGTGGGAATTATTTACAGTTTGTAAAATTCGGATGCCTCTCATACATTCACATTGTGATAACATGAGGTTATGGAGGAGAAAATTGGTTGAAAAGTTCAAAGAAAATCAAAAGGGAATTACATATGAGCTGCTAATATCTCGAGAACCACACATCAGCTTTCAATGCAAATTTCAAAGAGAATGCTTATAAATACTCCTCTCACATATCAAAACTTTATTCAAGCATGTAGCCTTGTTTTAACATTATAGCAATTATACAGTACTAGGTTAGTACCTACATCCATTGCATTTAATGTAGCAATTACTGTATGTACTGTACCATACACAACTTATGTTATGCATGTGCTTAGCATTGATTTAAGGTGAATTTATGCAGGCTCCTTCACTTCAATATGCCTCTTCTATACATGTTTCGACGCTCTTACTTGATCACATGACAATACATTTTCATTCAATTTTCATTTCATTGTTTACATTAAAACAACATTTTAAAATTGTTAGCTAGCTTTTATGTGTAATAATGATGGTCCTAAATATGAAACATGATTACAAAGGTGATAAGAGGAAACTTGAATGATGTATGCTTCTTAGAAATAAGTGCGGTTCGGGAATTCAGAAAAAAACTTTACTAAGTCGTTAACAAGAGTATGTTTAGCTAACAGATACACATGTTTAACTAACTATGCATAAGTGGTAGGATGAAAGGGAGAGCCTTTGAATATCATCATCCACTGCTCTATAAATTTTGCAATACAATGTGTGTGGGCAATAAGGGGAATTCATATGTAATGTCCACATTGTACAGTACTGTAGGATCACCTGATTCCTGCCAAAAATACTGCAAGTTTTAAAATTGCATCCTGGAATATCCTGCACCTACTTGAATTGGTTGCGGTTAAAGTTGACTTTTGTGTTGCAACTTATCGAGTTGAACCAAATCCTGCCCAAAATATTTTGTAGGAGGTAATCCCTCTTTCCCTCCTCTCCCCCCCCCCCTTCCCCTTCCAAATTCTGGGACTTAATGCCAACACTGATGTGTAAATTGATAGGATCCGGGCAAGGACAAGTAAGAAGAATGTTCAATTTATGAAGGATAGTTCCTATAGGTATACCTTTTAACAATTATGTTCAGAAATATCATGAAAGCTAATTGTAAAGGGAATATGGACAAAATTTCACTATGAAAATTTATCTCTCAGTTCAAAGTTAGATTTGGGTAACTGATAATCTGTCATCTGCACAATGCAATTCATCATCATCTGTTACATACACAGTGCACACATACATGTACAAAATAAATTAAAAAGTGCCACAAACAGCTGGTTTACAAACCTATAAATATATGAACATAAAATAAAATTAGCATAAAAAAGGCTTTCCACTATCTGGTAATCACCACTGAAAATAATTTTAAATGTAAAATTACAAGATGAATTAGACTTCTCATCATTGATTAAGACAAAGCTAATCTCCCTCAACAAAGGTGTGAAAATTTATTTCTAGACAACCGTCATTTTTATTTCTTAGGTTTTATCGACGGAAACTGTCCCTGGCTCATTTCAAATCTTAACGTTAGCCATCACTGATTCCTCCATTTTTTTGGCAAATTTTTCTGACATTAAAATGAAAAGATTCCTTGATCACATGTAAGTCATGCTTTAAAAGAACTTTCACTGATAACAAAAACAGGATACTGCGTTCATTTTTCATTTTATTAATATGCATATGCCACCAACTGGTGCTCTGCTATAAATCACTGCTGGAATAATTCCCTCTTTGTATGGAGATATACAACCTCACAATCATGGTTATCTGAACAGCTCACACCTTCAAGGATCGTAAATTGCAAGCGGAAATCGGCATTCCTAATAGGTAAGCTTTCATCACTTCATAAGTCTACTTGCCTATGTCAACCTTCCCAGGGAACAAGGCATATGGGATGCAGGTTGCTCAGGCAATCCAATGTACACTGCTGGAAGGACCCATACTTTGATATAGTACATGTGGTCTCCATTCAATGGAAGTGAAAAAACAATTAAAAACTGTGATAGCAACCTATCCAAATATTACCAAAAGGCTACACTTCCTTGTCTTCTATAGACTTTGAGCATGTTATCCACCTCCCCCCCCCCCAAAAAAAAAAAAAACAACATAAATAAAAGTCTTAGAGAGATTGCTGTTAAGTTGACTTCATTTTTTATCTTTTCCTGCTTTTAACTTTTAAGTAGCTGTCCGGCACATTCCTAAGTGGTTACTAACTTTTACACAAATTTAATCGGTCAAATGGGGATCTGATTTAGTATGGCTAGAAGGAGGTATATACTCTATGTATTTTAATATGGGATGACTTCACACATAAGTAGTGAAGAATACTAATCCCTCTGTAATTTGCATCTTATCTGAGGAATGCATGTTGCAGAATGCATATATCACTGCATTATTTCATATATTCTTGCGTATAGAACAGAAACAAAAACTTGGGAGGGCAATAAGTTAAAAAGAAAGAATCAACCTCCCAACGAGGTTGAAAAACAGTTGCAATCCTTCAAATAACATGTCAAAGAGAAACACATGTATGAGTGACTTTCAAAATATGAAAGAAAAAAAAAAATCAAGATCACACTTAAAATGGTTTTAAAACAATTTCCAGAAAAATTCCCAACGTCTAGCTGGAACAGTCCCTGTGCGAGACTAGAGTGTAAGGTGGGACAAAGTACTAAGGACTTGAGTGACAAAAGAATTCAGGGGGTGGCCCTCTTTTAGAAGATTCCAACTCCACTGGTTTTCAGTTCAAAGCTACCAATTGTAATTAGGCAGTATTAGGAGCTTATAAACAAAGTCCTGCTGTATGGCCATAAGATGTTACTATCCTGCTCCCCACTTTTCACAACCCCTCCCTATCTTCATACTCTGGGTGGTTAAAACTGGGGGTGGGGTCTAAACCCAATGATAATGTTCAGTTTAAAGGTTTTCTTAGAAACTTAATATTAAATAAGATAGAAAAAAGCTAAAAATAAGCAAAAAACAAAAATTGTTACAAGCTAAAGGACAGCCAACGATTACCTTTATAAAATGCCAAAACCATTAAAAAGGCCCTAGTTCTTTGCCCTCCCTGCCCCTCCTGCCCCATCTTAAAACCTTCAAACGACACCTAGGTGAAACCAATTGCTCACACCCAAGCAATTTGCACTACACAAAACAATGCCTACTGTTCACCTCCTGAATTAATTCCATCATTTTCTTAATCTCACATTACAACCTGGACCAGCAAATTTAATCAAAATACATGAATGCAACACTAACCTTAGTGGTAGATACTTGGGTGGGAGGGTTACAGGTATGCCCCTCCCCCCCACTTCCTGGCACCTAACAAAGACACATGACCAAAAAATATTTTCAGGTATTTACTCTTTTTAAATCCTTAACTGTTGTATATAAGACAGGCCACTTACTATCCCTACAAATGTTCCTTGCATTTGTTGCATTTTTATACCTCTGCCCCTTGCCGACCATTCAGTTGCATATCCCGACTGAGAAATCGTGGATACACCACTGAACCTTACACATCATGTCACTCTTTTCACTGTATTGCACCAGAAAAAACAGTACCATCTCTCTGTACTTTTCCCACTGAAAAACCAGTGACCCGGGAAAAAAAACCAACTGTTTACTAATATTGGCAACTATTACAGCAAAAAAACTTAAGCGTAATCCAGCTTTTCACAGTTTTTCAACAAAAAGTTTCCTGCACCAAGGTTATATTGAAACTGTCCTAAAGCCTCAATAGATCTTTCCAAATCTTTGGGGAATTTCAATGTATGCAAGAACGCAAGAAAAATTTGCCAAATTAATTTCTAGCCAAGCAATTAAATAATCAACAGAATTCAAAAGCAATCTATTAATTTTCACAATTTGCGCTACATTCTCCTTGCGTGGTCATGTCTCTGATGGTCCCATCACACCAAACAAAATTGAAAAATTTTCTATGGTGAGAATAATTTTGGGCAATTAATTTACATTTTTTAAAAAGATTCCATGGTACCTCTTGAATCACAGCAAGCTCCCTGGAGATTCTGGCTATGCTCAACACCAACTCTAAGCCTATCATGTTACATGAATGTTACACCTCAGCCTAGCCAACTCTGCATATTAAACAGCCTCTTCTTTTTCTATTTGATTCTCATACTATCTTTGGTGTGAGCTTGGAGTTCTTTTCTCAATGCAAGCTTGTGGAGTTAATGACCTTGAGGAACTAAATTTAAGCATGTAGCTGCATATATCAGATGCAATAAAGCTACTTAAATTAAATACTTCGACCCTAGCCTAAGGCAGATAATTTATGGCTAGGCCTGTTCCTTAAGTGTTTTTCATTTTTTTTTTTTCATTTCAATTCATCTCACTTGTTCCTGAGCTGTATTTCTGGTGCATGTCTCACATGGACACACAATATTTTATAAGCAATGCTCCAAAGTGGTTTAAAATACAGAGATTTGTACCAGAGCTTTCATGCTCAAAATGCAATATGTATTTTAAGTACAGTGGTCTTTTGGTTAATCACTCAAGATAAGCATTACAACATTTCAATTAGTTACTTTTATATATAAATTGAAAATGGCCTGCCAACACTTAAAAGTTCATTATAGTGCACAACAACAAGCTACTTGGTTTCAAGAAAGGAGTTATTTCATTACTGAGATTGCTTGCTACTTTTTATGGGGTGGGGGAGGGGTCTGCTTGTACCACATTAAGTATGAAACTGATTACAGACTTACAAATCATATAGTTCGCAGGAGAGATACAGACAGTGCAGTGTGCCCACTCTGATCCGATACATCAGACCTGCCAAATAAATTTTTCAGTTTCCATCAGACATTAATGAAATGAAGAAAGAACATAGTAACTTTGTCTGACATCTTCCCCCCCCCCCTCCGCCACACACGGCAAGCCTCTCCAATCGCACACCTATGTGAATGAAAGATTTCCACATTTCAGTACCTCACGTAGGTAGTGAGCACATCAATCCCAACCTAACACATCTGGGAGTGGCAATGTCAACTGAAGGAAACTTTTTCCTATTTTCGTAGTATGAAGAAATCACTGTGCGCACAGCGAACATCAGTATAGCCACATGCATTGAGATAACATACTTGAGCAATGGTTGATCAAGTGGACCGTCTCTCGGCAGGTTCGCTGCGAGGCAGACCCACGAGGCCACTGAAAAAGCTGTATAGCTAACAACTGTGTATATTCGAACCAGTTACGTACGTAGGCAATTCTCCATAGCCTAGCCAGTGTTGAAGTGACACGGAACATAACTCCACGAACATGAGGTTCAAAAAGCAGGCCTATGATTTCCCTCAAGTGTGTGTGGGTGTGTGTATGAAGGGGCAATTTATTTGTTCTGCTTCTGATTGGATATTCAAAATATATGGGCTATTCAGTGCAAGATTTTTCAGTATAAACTGTATTGGGAACCAAAAAAAGGTTGGCAGAAAATAAATAGGTTTGTGTACAACACAAAAGGCAAAAAAACGTAAAATTAAAAAAAAAAATACACACAGACAAGAAATAAAGTGCCGGGGCAGTCAAGGACAATTTTTTTTAGGGCCTTACCCAGAATTTCTCGGTCTTTTCATAGCATGTACATTTCCCTACCACTAACTTATAGTGAATCCTGACTTCACTCTTCACAGAGAAATAGCCCAGAGGGGTCAATCACTGTATGGTCAATTTAACAGAAGTTTTCTGTCCTATGAAGGAAATGCAACCTGATAACTGCATAATGTGGCTAAGAAACTTGTACGAATGGCCTTTGGGATATCTCACAGTTGCTCTCATACATGACACATAAACTCAAATGACACTGGTCCAGCCTACAGGTGTATTTAGTACCTTGAGCAAATACTGACATTTGAAAGTTGTGCCCTTCAAATCCCTTACACACCTCGGGCCTTCCGTTTGCTGTAAAGCAGCAGTGGACTATGAACACATTATGTTGGCCCAGATGACATTTCCCTACCCATGAAAACTTTGGCAGACAATGCCAGATCACATTTATATATGGATCAAGCATTTTTAAAGACCAACACTACCTTTTGGTCTACCAAGGATTGCACAACATGACACTATAATGTTTGGTATTAGATGCAATTGTGTTACATCTTAAATACCAAGGCTACAATTTGTTCATTCATTCTACCATATCAGCTATGTAGTAATAAAAGAAAGCAAATATAATTCACAAATATTTCGATCAATCTTCTTAATGTGCTGATGTCACAGAAAATATAACAATTGTACTTAAAAGCTAACAAACTTCATTTGGTTTTGTCTGAACAATAAGATTTTAAAAACTAGGAACTCACTGGAAATTAATAAATTAGGAAATTAGTAAATGAGTGCATGGCTTGTCTATCATGGTCCTGAGTATTTAAATCAATTAACCATTTGAGCAGATCAATCAATCAATGCTGAAAATATATTGAAACTTACAATATGTGTGGGGTAAATTTCTTAAAACAGTTCCTGTATTAAGTTCTCGTCCCAAGTATACTCGGAAGCTGAGAGGCTCCGTCAACTTTGGGGAATTTGGAAGAAAACTTTGATAGTGAGAGAAAATTCACAATTTTGTAGATGAAAATAAGGATATAATTGTGGGAAATTTGACTCCCTTCCCAGGAAATAGACATATTTTCCAACTACGTTTAGCAAGTGAAAAGAAAACAGATTGCGGGAGGATGCCCTCTGTCATTGTGCTAGTACACTTGCCAGGTACTTATTTGGGAAAAAGAGTGGATATACACAAAAGGTTAGGGGGTTGATGATGGTTTAAAACACCCAACCAACTAACCTCTTTCAGGTAACACCTGAGGCAAAGTAAAGGATAATAGTTGCTGTATGTATATTTCTAAACCCATAAATTCCGCAGTAGATGGACTGTCCAATAGTAGTTATAGGGGAGTTAAGTAGTCCTGAGTGAAATAGATTCTTTAATTTAGGCATTTTCAATATTTCACATTTTTTAAGAGATGCGCATGGAGCTAGATCCAGATTTCATCTTGACTCTTTCACACAACCTTCAATATTTATAAGCTTCTGAATATCAAGCTTCCCCTACTTCCAAAGTTTTGACTTGATATTCCCCCTGATGATTTTAAAAACTTAAAATTCCCTTTAGTTACTCCCATTCCACTATATTTTATCATCTATTACTCTGAAAAATCTCACCCCATACTACAGCAAGCTATTTTTGCACTACCTTATCTTGATCAGCTTCAGGACAGTGTTGAGTGACGTTTGCGTCCCCTGTCACACCATCCCCGCACATCACATTCAATGAAAAGACAATAAAAAAACCTGCTGAATGAATTTACTCGTCTTATTCTCCCAGGAAACTTTTCTGTCAATGTTTTCTTCAGACAATGTTTAAAATTTCAGCATAAATCAATTTTCTCCACAGAGCCCAGCGCCTCTCTGATGAGCACTCTTCATAAGTAATGCATACACACATTGTATACATAAGAGCTTTTCAAGTATTCTAAATCAATTTTCAGTCATAACATGTACCCCAAACAAACAACGCTGCAATTTCCAAAAGTTTCCATTTTTCATTTTTTTCTCACTCTGGCAAATTACATCGGGGAACGGCAAACTCATTTAAAATGCATGGTGTTTAGGCATTACAACATTCTCATCACATGCTCCGCCAAAATGATCAACTATGACAGGCGCAAGAAATTGTGATATTTGCAAATTCTACTCGGTGTTAAAGGGTCTATGTGAACACAGGTTTTTTGTACAGTCTGCACAAAATTTCAAAAGAAGAGGAGTAATCCCTCTTCTGACAACATGCACGGTCATTAAATTAAAAACTGTTTGTTATCCTACATGGACAAACAAAATATACACTGAAATTGACACGTATCCCTTCAAGAACAGGATCCCGCGATCACTATTGGATTTCAGAGTTCATGGCTGAAAACTGAATTAAAGTTTCCATTTTGAAAAAACTTTAAGAATCTATGATATGGAATCCATGAATAAAAGAAAAGATGACAACTGACCCACTAATAGTGTTCTTCAGCCATGATATACCCCAACATTGCACCTTTTTCAGCCATGATATACCCCAACATTGCACCTTTTTCTTTTCTAGATGACACTATATAACACAGTCGTGTTGGTGTGTCGTTAAATCCCATCTAACTAACTTCAGCCATGATACAGTATATGTAGCTTAATTTACGAAGATACTGAACCACTGTTGCAAGATGTAGGCTACAGTGTAAATTTCCTCCCATCTTCAAAGAAAGCGAAACACGTGTATACACATAACTAAACTTTTAACTGGATGGGGCTGAGCAATTCTTCCTGTAATATTAATGATCTTGAAAACAAAATATCACAAGTTTGCCATTTTATAACCCTTCCACCCTTCACCCTCCCTCCCCCCCCCCATCCTGCCCTCTTGGCCCCATACGCCCCAAGGAAAGTGCTTTAATAGTTAAAAGAGCATTTGGATGCAGGAATACACTTGACACAGACTTCTACATTTGTCATTTAATGATAGTCTTAGGTTGGCTAGCAAAGGTACAAAACTCTTCAGCTGTCTTACATTTAGACATGTCATGT
>WURT03000025.1:1320448-1334820 GCA_009936505.3 Holothuria glaberrima
AAAAGAACCACTCACTATGCACAGACTTGTCATTCAAATAAAGATCATTGCAAGTTGTCCTTTGGAATGTGGTCAAATTTCACTTTTTCTATCTTCCAATTCAATAGAGAGATGGGGTGAGTGGGAGAGAGAGGACTCAGCTTAATTCTTACCAAATATTGATCAAATCCTACTTTTATTCCCACAATTGCACTGCGAGGAGGAGGAAGGGCTTTGTCTGCCTCCTTCCAAGTGATGATCAAATTTCACTTTTTGTTTCCCCAGCTTTGTGGTGAGGAGGGGAAATGTCCCAGCTTCCTTCAAAGTAATGGTCAAATTCGACTTTTTCTTCCCCACAATCTCATGGTGAGGATGGGAGGGGGAGGGTAATTCTGCCTCCTTCACAACATCTCTCTCTCTTTCTTTCCTACAGTTTAAGGTGAGGAGGAGTGATGAAATTCCGTCTCCTTTAAAGCCCAACTATGACTTTTCCTCAGCCTTTGGTTTGACATCGTGCACACATCAGTGCAGTACATATTTGACATCTGCAGACAAAACACTGCATTGAACAAAAATATGTGCACAGAAAAGACCCAAAAGAATTCTTTATAACAATTTGGTGTTCAAAGTAAGAGGTGAAGTGTTGTTCATTCCTCTGTCATAGGTAATCTCGTTCTTCAATTGGTACTCAGTACTGGATAAAAAGAATTCAAAAAAGACCAAGCACACAAAAAGGATGGAAAATAAATAATAAAGAGAGATCAAAAGAATAAAGAAACATAGAAATATTTCAGGCTGGAATCCCTGGAGGGAATATGCTAGGTACTCTCACGATAATAACATTTATTATTCAGTAAATCACTCAAAACTGCAAATTTCAAAAACATGGAAATATGCGTGTTTGATTCAGAGCTATGAGCCAGGATGTGACCATGAGGAAAAGATGACGCATACTAGACTGTGACTATGCATTAATATTCCTACATCCCTCTGTAAACTCAGGAAGCCAGAAGAGCGATACTATAGTCAAAAGCCAAGGAAAAGCGCAAGAAAACGGCTGACTTTTTAAATATTCTGATTGGTGCTGATGTACTGTGCTCTTAAACACTACAAGAGAAATGATAAGTACTACTACTATCACTACCTGCCATGCACAACAGCAGATTTTCTCTCTGTTAAAATGTATTGGATGTATTGGGTAGTCATAGCTATGTAGTAACAGGAAACCAAAGAGGTAGGCCTACTAGTAGAGTTATATATATTTTGTTTCTCTTCAATTATGGCAAGACTCAATCATGTTTGAACATTGCTTCCTTACTATTGGGTATATATTCTATTTCTTGCAAACTTTCATCTTTTAGACATCTTCAAAAGGCCTTAAACTGCAACAAACCTTTCTCCCACCTTTGACTCCAGCCCTCAACTTTCTACTTGCAATGTCTCTACCTGGGCTAATGTTATATTAATCACTACGGGAGGAGGGGACGAGAGGTGGCAAGGAATCTTTTGTATGAAAAAATCCACCTACAGAATTAATACTGATGATGGAACCCTCTTCATCTACAGAATCATACCACAAAGAAGCCTTCATAAATGATCAATCTAAGCCCTTTCCACCTTGTCCCCCCTCCCTCCCCCCTTTACTTCCCTCTTAAATCTGAGCTGTGGGCTCTAGGCCCAGTTAACAACTTGGTATTCCCAACTTCAAAGAACTGGAAGTACAGTAGAGTACTCTAACCTCAGTTCAAACTTAGAAGTGACCAGGGAAGAAGTACTCTCCTGGATTTTGCATAACTTGGAAAAAAATTTTCACAAGGATACTTTTTTTAACTACACAAAATTACAGCTCTACAGTATACAATATGTATCAGGGAATACTTTTCTTGCTATTGTATCTTATTTTGCTGTACAGCAACGTGGTTAAAAAAAAAAACCCTGTATGAGAAAACTTACGTTGCAAAGTTTTCTGATCAAGACCAGGGTTTTCCAACAATTTTACAATAAAGGACCTGACAAACACACAAATCTGCTACCTAACTTTGAACACTAATTTATTCCCTGGATACCCATACATAGTGTTAAACATCTTGTTTACTCTCCTAAATAGTGTCACAAACATGTCCTTAATTTTTTCCACAGGGAACAAAACTTCCCTTTGACTACACAGAGGCCATTCCCAAGTTCAAGAAAAACAAAGCTTCATTTGAAAACATAGGAACTTGAGAAAACAACAAGCCATGTATTAAATGGTGCTCGATTCAATTCATGCAACCTGAATGATATTTGAATAAAACAAAAGGCCAAGGATCATGGAAAACAGGATAAGGTGTGAAAAACTTGATATCTCGAAAATTTCAGTTACGGAAACAGCAGGGGAAACGGAAGACTAAACAATGTCCAGGTTTTGACAACAAATTAGGGTCATGTGACGTAAGACTCTGTAGATGATCTGAGAAGAAAAGGAAATCCTGCTAAATCTTGTGGCTTTAATTGAATTGGGGCAACTATCTCACGGTTCAATTTATCAGTCATCAAACCATACCTCCATTGTGACAAAAACATGAACAAGGAAATAGACCTTATGCCAAATAGAAAGAGGGCGCTTTAAAACTGCATTCTGGGAAGGATTATTCCAAGAACAGACGACCGAAGTAGATCGTTACCATGGAGAAGGTTGACCGTCACAATGCTCAAGCTCGCCGGTCTGGAATTATCCTTCCCATGGTGCTTAACGATCTGCTATTTGGCATAAGGTCTATCAGACTTGTATCCATTCTTAAATATCATTTGTTCTATTTGAAATAATGAAGATTACAGCAAATGAGTGTTGGACCAATTATCGTCATTCATGATCGGGTATTGGCCGACATCACCAACTTTGGTCCTTTACGGGTATCAGTAAATTTTACCTTGAATGCTGATACTACCTCACTGATATCTCTCATCTGATAACTCAAAATACGTAATATTACCACATTGTGGTGTATTTGAATGTTAGTCCCAACTTTTTACCGAGTTATCATAATGACACAACACTTAATAGCAGTTCCAAATAGCTTATGGTTAGGTGGACAGTACTAGGGTATGCTCATTTCTCAAATGTTGGTATAAAATTGTATCTGCCAGCATTGAGAATTAAAATATCAGTATCAAAAATATTGGCTACTTGTAACATCCGTACAACAGTAAAAGAACTTTAAGCTTTAGGAAAAAAAGCTCTTTGGTTTTGAAGAACAATTTCGCAAAGCTCTCCAAATGACAATCAGGACTGCAACATCCCTTTCATGTACGGTCCTACATAACAATGTAAGTGGGAGGGCAGCAAACTGAAAGTATTGTACAATTGAATTGAATATCCAAACAACAATACAAAATATTAAGCAGTCACAAGGCATGGTGAGATCCCTAAACACCTCACACAAAACATTAAACTGGCCGTGTATGTCTAACACTATACAAAATCACAAAGTTCATTGTTCTTTGAAGAGAGTTTGTTACAAGTCCCCTGTTTACCTCTTTCCTTAAAGGTCTGTGGACATGTAATAAATTCAGTTGTTCTACTCAACAAAGCTAGATTAATATCCCCTGATCAAAAATCCGTTGGAATTATTTGAATATCTTTTACCGTTCTCATGATATTTCTCTTCAAAGTTAAACCATTTGTGGGAATTGTTCATTAGCTATGCAAAAATATGATGAGGAGTGTTTCACAGTGTCTGTATTTCTTTTGTTATTCCTTTATAAATTATCTGTTAATTAATGAATAGCTAGTTTCTAGTTTGGTCATTAATGTGGATATTTTCAAAGAACTAAATTAACTACTTCCAAAATTAACCTCTGAGGGCATCCCAAATTAACCCCTTGGAGCATCCCAAAATTACAGCTGTCCTTGGAATGAAGGGTAAAGTAACAAAGGGTAACATAACACCCAGTTGACAGGTCCCTCTCTGTACGTCACAAATTTGCATAGTAGCTCAATGTTTATTCATGGTGCAGGTGAAAAACAGTAATTGTCTTGTAAAACGGTCGATATTTGATGGATTTTAATGGGAATTGCAGCTATTTTTATCATTTTTACTGCTTTTCACACCACATAGGCAAGCACCACATTTACATGTCTACAGACCTTTAATAACAGTGAAGAAGACTTGTGGTGAATTCATTACAGATAAAGAAAATACTGTACAGGACTAATATTCTTCGTCATACTGTACTTTAAGCATCACATTTGTTTCAGTAAGTACTCATTTTGTACTTTAATTTTCTATCCTACCATACTTTAATACAAAGAGACTATCACCTGTACCCCAATTGGTATGGTACTCAAAATCAGTTCAGTTCTATAAATTCAAAATGTATATATATTCACAGCATTGTATGAACTCATATGAACACATCATGAACTGTTACTTTTTGTGTTCTATTGATCATCTGTTAGATAATCGGCGTCAGGCCGATTATCACACAATCGGTAAATAAACGGCATCGGTAAAATTCACAGTTATAAATATAAAATATAATATCGTAACTGAACCATTAGATGCCTACATCGAGTAAATTAAGGGGAATTTTACTGGCCCTGAAGTGCTACTTTAAGGTAGTTACATTTTTCTGCACAGAACTGGGTGGGTAGGCTACTATATAGCACTACTACAATCCAGTACAGAACATTAACATAGAATCTTCCGACGTGATCGGTGGATGGAAACTAGGCAGACAGACAGGTCAACAGACTCTTTGTCCAGTGTCAGGCCTGTGACATGATCGTAGGCAAACAGGTATTTGTAGTTGATTTTTACCCAGTACGTCGCGAGGAAATAATACAAAAAACTATTAAACATTCCGTTCCTGGAATGTACAAAACTGTTCATAATATTGTTCAAATCCAATGTGAAAATTGTCATCATACAGTGTGCGTACAATGCTAGATATGCGATAGACGACGCAAAACATAACCTTCCCATACATGTCAATAATTGGTGATAAGTAATTGGCATCGGCCCGATTATGTTATTGAATAATCGGTAATAGGTAATTACCGATTATGGTATAATCTGTCAAACACTAGTTACTCTCATACTGTAGGTATATACCTAAACTCCTTTGCCATGGCTTGCCATAAGCCTCAAAAGGGCACAGCACAACTGAGAATATTAAAGGAAAGGCACTGACAGCAAAATGTTTTTGGTGCCTTGATGCCTTTCCTGGGGTACCATAGCAAACATGCATGAAGGACACACGGCTCTTTGCCTTTGCTGCCATCTAGCCTTGTACTGGATGTAAAATAAAGAACCAAGAAACACATATTTAAGATTATCTTTCACACACTTTTTGCCTAAGCAAGCAATTACTTACAAAACTTACAAACAAGCTTTTCACTTAACACTAGCATATTACAGTAATACATTCAGATTACAGTGTACAGTCATTTGCTGCAAAGCCTGTCACTGCAACCAGAAGAAGACACAAATTTAACCAATTTGCCACTGAACATACACCTTCCTTGTTCTTCAACCCAAAAGGAAAGATTTCCGAAAGCAATCTAATACATATGATCAACTGCAGAGCCTCCTTCAATGAATTTTTTGGTTGTACATATCAATAGACCTTTCTTGATGAGCCACGCGGAAGCAAGAAATTTTGAATTCAGTGCTTAACTGGTCCTGAAAATATTCTGGCCTGTGGGACAGACTTTGATGACCTGACAGAAAAGACTTATTGCAAAACTTTACATGATAGCATAAAACCTGTGAAATTATCAAGGTTACCAAACGCCGTACCGAGATGGATTGACATGATCGCTCCGCTTGAATGCTGCTGTGAAGTCAGTCTCAAGCTGACATGTGATCAACTCCGCTTTCATCCTTTGAAAAGTATACAACATTATCAGGCTTAGGCTGGTGATAAGTCCTACGTATCGTTTTGATCTTTCATTTCCACCTGTTTAAAAAATTGGCTTCACAACCCATGTACTATATACAAAGATAACCTCTGGGACTGTTTTTGTTCTGAGATCATCACTGCACTCCTTCCCCTTTAATAAAACTCTGTTTTGAACTCTCGAACTGCATTTTATCTCTAAGTTAATGCAATCTTCCCACACATTTGTACAAGCACTTTAATAAACGGGAACAAAAACTGTATGTAGCTGCAGTCACATTATTACGTGCACTTCCAAGAAAGACTGTGGGAAACCTCTTGGTCTTTTCCACACAATCTTGGGTTCAGTCTTGTTCAAATGCTAAACCATCATATTACAGTGCACATGTATCACTGAATGTTGCATACAAACTCATGTCTAAGGCTAATTTTTTATACACATGTACAAAAGTTTTTCACTGATACACACATAGATCTTCAAAACAAGTGCCAAATCAGATTAATGATACCACGAACAGTGATATCCATAAAACCTTAATCCATTCCCAAAATGGTTAAATTCGTGGCCAGGTGAAAAACTGTGTAAAAACTTTTGACATGGCAAGTGAAGAATAAGAAGGGTCCTCTTCCTGAGTGCTCTTTACCAGTAGGCTATCATTCATTTACCGGCTATTAGTGGGTAAGTTAGGGTTACACCTACATAAATAGGAGGTAAGGATTGAGGGCAATGTAGATTCCATATACAAATTCATGAGATTAAATACTTACCTTCCTGTTTTCCTGTTTACACTTGTACAGCACACTGGTATAAATTATCAATTGGTAAAAGCTTTATGTACAACAGCAGGACACCCTCCTGGAGGGTGCTATTTCTCTTCCTCATTCTTTCGAAAGTCTTTAAAGATGTTGAGGTTACCATCAATGAAAACCTTCATCAATGAAAATCAATGAAAGGTACAGCAGGGTGCTTGACATTAATCAAACATAATTATAAGAGCATTATACTGTAGAAGGCTAAAGTACTGTACTTTATGATCTGAATCCAGAGTTGCATTCAAATCTTATTCTGATTGCAGAGTTAGAGTTAGATGAGGTTTATTTAACAGCTCAGTTTCTAACCAATTGGTTTAAGTCGGGCTGACCATGACCTTATTTCCAGTTGTGGCTCACTGGCTTGTTTTCCCTACTCCATTGCTTATGCTGAACACCAAGCACAATGGCAGTAGGTTCCATAAAGTCTTTGTTATGACCCGGCCAGGATTCGAACCTCCGACCTTCCAGCTGCAAGTCGGATGCTCTAACCACTTGAACATGCGGTCAGTCACCTTATTCTGATTGCAAGCAAACAATCAACATGTCAACAGATATTAGTAAAATTTTAAACTGACTTTGTACTTTACAGTACTGACTTACCACCAGCACCTGTGAGATGTATTAAGCATAACTTTTTTGATTCTGTACTATACATTCAAGACTAATTATTATTATAACAGCTATCGTAGATACAAAGTATTGGCAAAAACGTCTCAAAACTGTGCCCTAAATTTTCTGAATGGCAGAACCCATACAGCAGATTGCCATTGCAAGGGAGGGGTTTAATGGCATGGAATATATTAGCATGTGACAGGTGGGAGAAAATCTCTGGCCAGGGTTCATTTTTATGTAATAAGTGCAGGGAGGAATTTTTAGTGTTGATGCTGGTGGCTGCCCGGAATGGGCCCATCCCTTGTGACTGAACTGAATGGAGCAACTCACCACATGTTCTCTGTTCCCACCATCACCCTCCATATTGCTGGTTAGAATAAGAGCTTCTTATCCCTCAGTATTGAAACATACACTTTCACTGTCCAATTCATAAACTGAGCTTGAACATATCAACAATAAAGAGAAAAATATATTAAGGTACGGTGATCCTAAGTCCCTGCTCTCCACAGATTGGTACAGGTAATCCCTTGGAAACCTTCAACAAAAACTACTTGGTCCATGTAGCTGCCTGAGTCGTTGTGTTTTCTGTGCAGAAAAAAGGAAAAGTAAGAAAAATTCAATGACTCTTGATTATGATAAATTTTATTTAATTTATCACTAATTTCATTTCATTTCATTGAGGACAATATGGATGGAAAGGACCATGTACGTGAAGGCTTTATAACAATGACACTATAAATAAAAAAAAAAAAAAAAAATACCCATTGTTTACCAATCTCTAAACCCTACTTATTTTCTCTATTACTCATGTACAGTTAAGTTGCTAAGATCGGCAGGTGGAGCAATTGCTTTCACACACTAGTACAGGTAGGTGAAGTTTGAACACTCCCTGAGCCTGAGCAGAGTGTGCAAGTCCTTCACTAGTGTTATTGACCACGTAAGCAGAAAAATAGATGGAATGATATGACAACTTTTTTTGCTGTCGTCAACACCATCACAGCAGTGTCACAGTCATGGTCATGCGTATTTTTATATTCATTATTACTTATATTTTTAATTTCTCTTCAGACTTTATAATTTCTATCCCGCAAAATGTGTAATCTACTTTTTTCTTCAGTACTGTGTGGGGGAGAAAGGTCAATCTGAGCCATTTACATCCACATCTCATCACTTCTCTGATATTCTGTAGGTTAAGCATCCTTCTAGATCATTCACCTGTACAATTTTGACATTCTTTACAATTCTTTTTCTTTCTTTTCTCTCCTTTTCCCTTTTACCATAGAAGCAATAATTTGGGGATTAAAGCAGTAATGACCCAAAGGTAAAAAAATTAGAGCAATTGCTGGGCTCAATTTTCAAACACTTTGTATGCCCTCAGGTTAGACAATACCATCAAATTTATTTGCCTCTCTTAAAATCCTTTGAATGCATCTTTTCAGTGTTTGGGGGAAACGGATGAAAGAAACTACAAAAAGGCTAACCAGATAAAAAAAATGAATTAAGAATTATGTGAAATCAAAACGTTACATGAGCTGGCAATAATGGCTTCATTTATTGATTGCTCTATTAACACATTTTATCTAAACTGTTCTCCTTTCGGCCTGGTGGCATATCAGTGAATCGTGGATCGTGTTTTACACTGTCAGGTCGACCTATCTCCATGATTTTACAGTGCAAGGTGAAAGCATAGCCCCTAGGAGGACCAACTCTGTCCTACATCTCCTTGAAGTAAGGCAAAACTGCATGCTTTAAGAAACTCTCCTGAGTCATATTACTATGGGAGATACAGTTTTCAGTGAGAAATCAAAACTGCATAAAACTGTTACGAACATAAACTTCAGGACCGCAAGAATCATGCATTCATGCAAAACATTAAAAGACAGTGCCCTTAAAAAAGGGTCACAACTTCTTAAAAGGGGAAAGTAATCAACCTTGTGTCTTCTTGTCCCAGACAGTTAATTTCTCCCAACTAAAGATTCCGTTAGCCCCTCTTCCCATTCAAAAAAAAAATATTCTCCGCTGCACCTCCCTGACATATCTACTGTGCCCTAGCTGCAAGTAACTGTTCACAGATTCTGTTTAGCACACTATTTAATTATGCAAGACTGAAAGGCTACGGTAGTGTTATCCGACTTCTGAATAAAAGACTATAGGAAATTACATTAAATCACAGATCAGCACAATTCATCCACCAATCAGAAGCAGAAGTACCAAAAGCTATTGTCTGAATTTGTCAACCCAAGTGCAGTTACCACTGAGATGTTATATATTATATATAATTTATATATAATATATAATTATTATATTGTAAGCTATGGATCATTAAACATGTCCCTACTTTTTTCGTTCCAGTCCAGGTAAAACATGGGGGGGGGGGGACAAATGATGCAATATCCTCTGCCCTTTCAAATGTAAGAGGGACATGTATGTCTCCTTGTCCCCTGCCTGTTGATGCCCTTGCAGGTATACAAGTTACATGACCTATTTTGATTATATTTGTGCCTACTATTTTCATTCTATTCAGGTAAAAAATGAGGGGTCAAATAATACAATGTCCCCCACTTTCAAAAGTAACAGGGACATGTACCCTTGTCCCCCATCTGTTGATGCCCTTGCAGGTATACAAGGTACATATGACCTAGTTTGATTATATACTGTATGTGCCTAGTATTTTCATTCTGGTCCAGGTAAAACATGGAGGGGGGAAGGACAAATGATACAATGTCCCCCACTTTCAAAAGTAAGAGGGACATGTCCCCTTGTCCCCCACCTGTTGATGCCCTTATAGGTAAACAAGTTATATATGACCTAGTTTGATTATATTTTATGGGAAGGATTCCCATTTGCAGTTTTCAAATAGAACTCCCACATCACCAAAGTCATGGTGACTGTTGGAAAACAAAATACTCTAGTATTTAACAGTATTGTAGAAACATCCAAAATAGAGTTCTTCAATTTATTCAAAATATGTTAATCAGTCTATACACAGTACAATTCTAAGGCTTACTGATGATAAACACTCCATGATCAATCAGTATGTGAATTATTCTTCGTGAATATTGCACAATGATAAATCATTGGCTAGGACAAAACAGAGATGTGAGAGACTAAAATACAAGCACAGTCAACATGACTATCATCAGCTATTCACTATTGCATTAACATAAATATTTTAGCTATAATCCGTGAAATAAGAGGATTCAAAGAGCTGTGGTTTAACAAAGTTCTAAGAGTTTCCACACTCTTGAGATACTAATATTTAAAACTTTGCAAGACAAAGATGGCCATTTTTAAGACTGAAGAATAAAAATAACATCAGGAAGAAATGGCACTTTTTTTTTAAATTTGCATTTCCATCCCACAATACACAAATGCAGGACAATTTGGGTTCTAGATGTCCTCTACTGGTAAGGATTACCGCAGTGCTACTAGTTTTTTGCCAGACAGTTATTGTAGGCAAATGTTACATATGTAAATAGGAGGTAAGGAGTGAAACAGACTCACTTTTCCAAATCATATAATCCAATTTTCTAGACAAAAGAACTGACATTCAAGGGCCATTAAAACCAAACAAAACTCAAAGACTTGAAGCAAGTCTATAATGTCAAATGTAAAAATAACAAAATAAAATTACTATGCCTTTGTCTACTTTTTATTCATATTTTACACTGACTACATTCGAAACATGTCTCATCTTTCCAAAAATGTCATTTTAAAACCATCACTTGCAAATGAGTAACTTTAAAGAGAAAATGCAGTCACTCCAATCAGAATTAGTATGCCCCATCATCACCCTAGTTCATGAATGGCCTTTTTTGATCATGTGACAATATTTTTGTTAGTTAATTGTGATTTTCAAGGAGAATTTCTCCTTGCTTTACCTATTGTTTGTAATAGTTGTGTATGTTCAAAGTGTCTTCAGAGGTGCTTGTAATGCAATAAGAGGAGATTTGCACGAGTTTGCTGATTTTTTGAAGCAAATTTTGGGGCAACTGCCTATATTGCCTTTAAAGAATTTCTATTTAAAAAATAAAAGCAGATCATGAAGGACACTCGACAAACACATTGCTGTTGTTGTTCTCTGAGTCTGTGACATTACAGAGTACTAGTCTTTGCCAAAATAGCAGTCCTATTTCTTAATGTTCTAAGACATGTAAATTTAGACAAATGAAATGACATCCTAGTGAAATTGTATTTGAGAATTTGCTTTACCACTTAAACTGTACGGCAGTCAAACAACAATTTGAACACCATAGCAATGATGCATGTGTGAAATAATGAGGGATGGAGGAAAGGAACACTGGGCTAGAAAAGGGATGGTATGACATATGCCATATTGGACACTTTGCAAAATTTCAGTGTGTTTATAATACTATGATTTGCTTTAATTGAGAAAGTCTTCCACCACTAGAAGGATCAAAACATAAATTTCTTTTAATAAAAATTTGGCATTCTACCTAAAGACATAATTTACAACTGGAAATTTACCAGGATAAGCAGTCCATAACCATACTTTTCTCAACAAATAGCTGTGACCAGTCTCTGCTCTCCTTTTCCCTCTTCTTACACCTCTCTCTCCCTAGCCTCCTCACCCCTCTCCTTCCCTCCCTCCTTCCTTCACTCCCCCCTTCCCTCCACAAATAAACCTCTGTATACACTAACTTAATCTTCAAGAACGACATATTGGTGAAAAAGAAACAATCAAAATATCCTAAGTTCCCTTGTACATACATACCAGTGCTGCATTTTTTCTTCTTTTTTTTTTTGTCCTTTTATTTTTCTTTTTTCTTTTATTCTTTTGTATTATATCCTTAGGTGTGCTGCCACACAGAGACATAGAGGGCAGCAAAGCAATATGAGACTATTAAAGGTACATTTAACATCCAAATCTTTCAAATAGCAGTAATTACTATACCACATTCAGTGAGATGCTACCCTAAATGCACTGAGCCACTATAGGGCTTTCACTACTTGTTTTTTGCGAGCCCATTCTAATCACAGTGGTTTCACATGCATGCCTACAACATTGGGATAAATTTGTTTAAAATAATAGGAGTCCCTTCTAAGGGCAGGTAGTAACGTACATTACTGTACAATAACATATTACAGATAATCAATTTAGGACTGAAGAGCAATTTTATTTGTGATTTTTAGGTAGCAAATAATATTGTGAGTCAAGAATCAGTACTGTATGTAATCTCTTTCCATGAGTGTACTCGGTCTTTATGATTATGGACCCGAAAAATGATAAAATGTGGATGTCAAAATTAGTAGATCTATCATAAAAGTTTCATGGCTAGACAGACATTCACAAACTGTCAATCAGTTGACAACAGGTAATATCATCAGGTAGATGGGATTCCATGTTTATTAGTAAAATTGATGTTAGACTAATAATATAGGCCTGTAAAGGCAATACTGATCAGCATACAACTTACTGTAGGGAACAACTCGAAATGGAAAGTAGGTCATACTTCAGGATCTTAACTTCTAGTCTACACCCCACCCCTTCCCACCTAAAATGACATGCTACTTCCACATTCTATATCACGCCCCATTCTCCATCTCTCCCCCTCACCCTCCCCTATATTTCTGTCCCTCACTTCTGGAAATCCTAGCCACAGTTAAAAATCATTGCAAATCACACACAGACAGATAGGTTTACCAAACTCAGGCACTGCAAGAAGACACAGCAGGCAGCAATTTGCAGCACCTGACTAAATCTACTACTGTACCTACCACGAATTAAAAGGTCAAAAATCCACCTTTCAAACAGTTACATCTGGCATGGGCAAATCTCTGTATATTTTGGGAGGGGGGGGGGGAATGGTCCAAATTGTGAAGAGACTAGAGAGGAGACAAACAAGTCCCTGCCCTTAAACTCCTGTCCCACAATGACAATATATATGCTCAGTATTCAGAAAATCCTGAGCTTAACCATGTACACACTCTCCCTTACAGGGAGGGATACAACTGGAAGTAGTTGCTGCAATCAATTGAAAGTGTTTTCAAAAGAACTACTAAAACAAATAACCTGTACACAAACAGGAAGTCAAACTGAAAGTTCACATGAAGGCAACCTGCTTTAATAATGAACAGCCTACACATTTATGATGTTGTAAAAGTTTAGTTTAAACAAATGTGTGCATTCACGTCATAACATACTGTTTTTACAGGCTTGTACAGTAATTTAAGATCATCCATCTGAAATTTAGCTTTGACAAAACTTATTCTTTCAGATTAAGGTGGAAGCAATAATGGTATGTCTGACCTGCCAAATCCTAGCAATCCAACCAGGCACCCCCTTCCCCCTTCATCCCCATATTTCCCCCATCCCCCAATGCTAGCACTCCCACTGCCCAGTCTGTGCTACCTAAAATCCCTGAACTGGACTACGGAACCATTTCATTCTAACCAAAGGAGATCACAACTCTCTAACCCTCCTCCTTTGTGCCCCCCCCCCCGATGCTACCACTCCAACTGCCCAGTCTCTGCTACCTAAAATCCCTGAACTGGACCACTGGGCCATTTCATTCTAACCAAAGGAGCTCACACTTCTACCTAGAAGAGGATGGTTCACAATTTATTGTTTCACTGCAAAGTTCAAGTTATATTAAAATTCCTTCTGGCTCTAAAGGACTGTAAATCTTTTAGCAGGCAAATTTATTAGATATCAATCATTCTGTTTTCAATTATAAGATGACAATGCAGGACTAACAGGTTTCTATTGCACTGATGGACATAACAATACAGGAAGCTGGATGTAGTTAAGCAAATTTGTCTATTTTTGTACACAGGGATGCTAAGTAGGAGCGAAATAGATCCACTATACCTCCTGAAACAATATCTCTTTCAAACTATGTACACAGAAGGACACAAAAGGTACAAAAGGTATCATAACGAAGCTGAAAACAATGCAACTACTTAGACCCACTTTATAAGCTATGCATAGCGTACCTTATACAAGGTACAAGACACTAAAATTGAAGGGTATGAGCAGTTGCCCCAAACTCATTTTGAAACAACAGCTAAATCTTACAAATTTCTTCTGATTTCCCTTCCAAGTATCTTTCATGTTGATGGGTCAG